>BQNB010066353.1:13748-34599 GCA_026074375.1 Tanacetum coccineum
CACACAGACGGAGGCGGCTGATAAAAAAGAGAAACCCCGTCCAAGACCATAGCGATCCGTGTCGCTGCCTCCTACCTATCATCTTTAGTAGTAATAGTGCAGCCTGTTGCTCTTGAACAATATTTTTTATGTAATATACCCACGGATGTCCGTGGGAAACCATATTGTAAATTAGTTAATAATAATGTGTATTTGTGTTGCACATATTGTGACTTGTGTATGCTCCGTCAGAGTCTTTTCTTATACACCTAACGTCTTAGGTACACGTAAAGGACTTAGAGTCCGTGGCCGCTGGGGTTGCAACCCACTTACGCGGCAAGCCGATTATGAGGGTGCTTAGCCTATACTTTATCCGGAGTTAATCAAGAATGTTGAATAAAAAATAGATAAAAAGGAAGAAAATGCAACTTTTCATATATAAAGAAGTCGTTGGGTTAGCTAGACCTAGCGGAATTTTATTTATGTCCTAAAAACAAAAAGGAAATAAATACATGGATTACTTTATTACGAGTCTAATTATACTGCAAATTCATCCATGCATGAGTCGTGGCTCAGAGGTAACACCTTTTAAGATTGGCAATGTTCCACGTCCTTGGGAGGACCGTTCCGTCCGTAGATTTTAGTTTGTATGCTCCATCACCTAGCGCTTCCGTTACCTCGTAAGGTCCTTCCCACTTTGGTCTGAGTTTCCCTCCATCTACAGCATGACTAGCGTCGTTACTGCGGTAGACGAAATCTCCTGGCCTGAAAGTAACACCACGGACCCTGGCATTGTAATGCTTTGTCATTTTCGATTTGGCCTTAGCTTCACGAATTGCTGCACGTTCACGCCGTTCTTCTAGTAAATCCAAATTTAGCCGTAGCTCCTCATCGTTATGTGCGGCGTCCACTACCGCGGTGCGGTACGTTGGCATTCCAATCTCCGCGGGTATGACAGCTTCTGTTCCGTAGGTCAAGGAGAAAGGGGTATCACCGTGGCTTGACTTAATCATTGTACGATGGGCCCAAAGGACATGGGGGAGTTCTTCTATCCAATTCTTGTTTCCTTCGCCCAGGCAATCGGGCGTCAAAGTAGACATAGGCAGGGAGTTTTTTCTATCCAATTCGTATTGTTTCCTAGATCGACCCCCAAGGAAGCCCTTTGTGATTCCTTTACCCAAGCTAAAACACCGGTTTTGCTATTTCTACGACGGGTCATTGGTCTTGACGGAATGTTTTACTTGAATGCAAATCGTTGCCGTGATTGATTACTTTTCACACCAATATTTAAGGTTATTATCACTGAATTATAATAACCGTTGTCTGAGACTATTTCTCTATGATCGGATGTCTTGAAGCGGGCATACGATGTCTAGCCTCCCACTACGAATTTTCTCACGACTGAGTTTCTGGTGATAGTGAGCCAATGGATTGCTTCCTATCCACTTCGTGAAATAATCCATATAGCAACTATTAAGAATTGACCTTTACCTGGTGGTCCCTCCTGGGAAAGGACGTCCTCTAGATATTATGTCAATTCCCCACTTGATTAAGATAATCACTGGCCATGGATGTCGTAGATTGGCGTGTTCTATTGTTGAGATGGGGGGTGGTATGCTGCGTGAGTTCTCTTGGCCACGGTGATGATGCTACCTACAGGGCCTATGTTTGCATGTGCGCTATCCATAAAATCTCGTGCCGTCCCCGATGCATTTGGTTTGGACAATAGTAGCCCAACTCGTATGGCCTTTGGCAACCACGGACCTTTGGTCCTGCATGCCATGCTGCATGAAGCCCTCGTGTGTTTCTCTCCGCGATACGGTAATCCGTTGGATACGTGGTCCCATCCATTCTTAGCCACTGGATTTAGGATTATAATCGAACCTGCTTGTAGAAGGACTTCTCTCTATAATTCGTACAACTTGTCTTGCGCTTTGATAGGGAGTTTTGCCTTGCCCTCCTTTCTATCACTCTGCGCGTGGACGGGTAATCCATCCTTTCAAAGTACTCCATTATCGATAGGTTACATACCATGTTGCCCGTCCTTCTTACATTTCCACCACGGTCAGCCACTTCCCTATCTCTTGTATAGATTTTTCTTTAAGTATATTTAACCTAATACCTTTATGCTTTTAATAGGTGTGCCGAAGATTGCGTGTCGAACTTGCCGTGAGATTTTGCTCAAGGCTTGTTTCCGCTTCTCATGTTTTTGCTTTATTATTGCGAACTTTTGACTATGGAAATACGTTTATAGCTGAAGCCGGCCCCTGATTAGCTTTGGCCTTCTCAATGGTATTTAACCCATGTTTTCCTTCACTTGGCCGACGTCTTGACATGTACCCTTTTTTGCGGTTACCAGTTTAGACGTTTCTATGCTTACGTGCACATTGTGCACACCCATCTGTGCTTGCTTATATCTGAGTGCAGAACCAGCTATCAGTGGCCATCCATACTCTGCCTCATTGTTAGAAGCATGTGAATTAAAATCTTAAGCGCATAGATGTGAGCTTCAGCTTCCCTCAGGTTTTTTCTTGCCTCAAAGTGGGATTTAAGCCAAGCGCCAGTATCCATCTAATACATGATGATCCATCTGATGAATAGTGTCTACATGGCTTATAGCGGCCTAGACTTCAAACCATTTGGTGTGTCTGTATCAGGACTTTCATCTGTGGCTTTTCTTAACCACGGAATGGAAATCCGACTAGGATTTAAGTTCCTTTCACTGACGTCCGCCAACGGTACGTGATATTGTGCTCTCCCAGCATGACGTTCCATTTTTGTAATCGTCCTGCCACATCAAGACGTGACATTATTTGTGTTTCCCAATGCTTTGATGGGCTTGGTCGGTATACGTTAATGACGCAATAGCATGCGGCTTGGAGAATACATTACCCGCAACCTTCTTAAGCGGCAAAACTAAACGTAAGGTGATAGCAACAAGCTTTCCATTGGTGAAGGTTGTAGTTTAGTTTCGGCAAGCGCACCCATGTAATATGCAGCAGGCTTACGAAGTAGATTAGGGCCCGTTCTGACCTCATTGCCTCTTTCGCTGTCATCAACACCGCACTTAATAGCTCCGTTGGATGCGCGCGACAGGTACAAACTATAAGTTCTTCCTTCTTGCGTTTAATTTTTCGGATGCTACTAGCTAGGGTATTTAGCTCGACAAATGCTTGCTTCTAATCTGCTTGAAGGCCTGTTTCGCATTTCCTGTGTACACAATGGAGTCACTTTTTATTAACTGCAATTTTTCAAGCTTTAAATAGCCCGGCCAAGACTTATATTATGCCTGATTTGCGAGAGGATTTATTCTAGATTCAGCAAACTTCCTGTATGCAGGCTTTTGCCGACCTCTTTGAATGTTTAGCTCCGGGGAACACATGGCGGTACTGAGGAGTATGATTAGCAGCGCTTTATTTACCTGAGATAAACATGCTAAAAAGGTCAACACAATGGTTGAGTGAAATTCATAGGTTTATGGTAAACAGTTTGAATACAAGTCATCATAATAGTGGGTTACGTTGTTATACACCCATAAGTGTAATAATTGCAATGAGTACAATTATTATGGAAAACAGTATTATTGCCCTAAGTTCATGACACCGAGACCTTGAGATAATCAATAATCACAAGAAGTTGCCCCAACGGGTGCCTTTGCCAAACACCCGCATAGTGATTCAAATGAAGTGTGTTTGGTTACCAGAAAGTATAGGTACACCAACGGGGAAGTTCAGTCCCAAATAGATCTATTCACAGCATTCGCGCTTACTCCGAAAAGTAATTAACGGTTCATGATAGTGGGGTCTTAATGGCAAAAGTAAGGACTTAGGCAATAATATATCAGGATAGCAACAGTTGGAAAAGCACTCGTATTCATGGTTTATAGCATGTATCACCCTCGCGGGTTTATGAAAACATTAGAAGACTTAAAATGCGAGGCTATGAACTCACCTTAACAAGGAAAATCTTATTGATGGCAAAAGTATATCGAGTGAAAGTAACAGCTACGTCACGCAACCTAAGGTAATATGTCAAGTCTTAGTGTGATGGTTTATGTTTCAAAACTTCATAAAGTTTAACGTATTACTTTGATTTATAAATTTATGGAAATATTGTATCACTGTTCGGGCTATCATAATCCAGAGGCCATGTAGTATCGTTTGAGGAGTCAGGGCACTTTAAATCTTAAACCCAGCAAACTCGTCTAAACAAATACCCAAATGGAACCCCCTCATATGAAATTTCCTAGTAACGTGATATGATAAGATTTTAAGTTTCTTCAAAAGCTAGTCGATGATAAATTACGATAATTATATAACGTACTTGTTTTATAATGCGTCGATCGTTGATTAATAGTGATAAATGTATTGGGTTTTAATAAAATTGAGTTTTATAATTGATGTCTACAATTTTATATAAGTATAATACTAAAGTATAAGAAATTCACTAGAAATCCTTGAGGATAAAGATTAAAAGTAAAAATCTAGACAAAATTATCGTACGTTATCCGGTAAGTGTTCACCGGGTCGTTTATACCCCAATAATTATGAAATTGAGACCTCGTTTTTGTTTGTACAATGACTTGAATGGTTCTAAACTTTTGATTTGGTTTTCTATTTCTACGAATAAAAACACATAAAATACGCAACGGAAATTAAAAAACTAAGCAATTAAACATGAAAACGTTAACAAGAATTGAAGAAAACGCGACAATTAAGCAAGTACATCGAAATTAAGACCTATGAACGCAAATTTAATTTCTAAACCTAAATTATGATAAAAGAAATTTTTTAGAAAAAGAAAAATATTTTTTTTGATTATTTATCTATTTTTTATGATTTTTTAAAGTTTTTAACTAAAATTAAATGATTAAAAATACAAAATTAATCCTAAAAAATCTAAGAAAATTACTGAAAGTGTATTAAAGTAGAACTGATTTTATAAAAATGTAAACTTAAAATAAGCTAACTAAATAAGCCCTAAATAACATAAAATAAGCTACGACTTTTGAAATGAAAAAGAAAACTAAAATGTGTATAAAAGATAATGGTGGGAGACTTGTTTGAAAAAGTCCCAAGGGCGAGATGGTTTGGTGTGAGTGTTGTGAGGTGTTGGTTTGATAAGAGGAAGGTCATGGGTTCGACCCCCATGGCTTCTTTTTTACATTTTTTTTATTATTTTTCAAAATTTTTTAAACAAGATTATAAAAGAGATGAAAATAAACGACTTTTGTAAAAGCTACTTTTTAACAAATAAGCTGGAAAAGAGCTTAAAACATTGACAGTTTATACTTAAAGTGATTTTGAGCTTTTGAAATAAACTAGAAAACTAAAATAAGTTGAAAACAGATCTAATTAAGCTACCAATACTCTACAACTAACCTATTAAGCAAACTTGAGCAAGAAATAAGCAAAAAGAACAAACCATGAGCTAAAAAATTCAAATAAGCTCTTTGCACAAAACTGGTTACCAAACAGACAATCTAGCAACTTTGAGCTTATTTTTCAATAAGCAAATGGATCCTTATGGACTTTTGGCTTATACCACTTAAAAGCCTATCCTCCAAACTACTTAAAACAACTTTTAAAAATTAGTTTGAAAATCAAATAAGCTAAAAGAATGCTAATTGAAAAAGGCTTTTTGACTCAGTATGTACTGAGTGTTCTTTTTAGTTTGAAAAGACAAAGTACTGATTTTAAACTTAAAAACAGATGGACAAATAAGCAAATTATTCTAAAATAAGCTCAAACAGATCTAGAATAGCCTATAAACTACTTGTGCACTAAGTTTCAAAAGCTAATAACTACTCTAACTATCTGAATTTTAAGCTTAAAAATGGCCTTAAGGGCTTTTATGAATACTGATGCAGTTGACAACATAAATGACCAAATCTTAAAACCAAATCTTGCAGACTTTTAAAACCTGTTTCATCATCATTTAAGAACCAAATAAAGAGCAAAATGAGCAATAAAAACAACTAGAAAATAATTAAGCTCTAAATGCTTATGAACCTGAGCTTGAAACCTCAGGTTAAAGCACAGATTATAACAACTATCACACTAACTAGATTAAAACTGATTTAAGTCTTTAAAAACCTAAAATCCAAACTTTATAAACC
Source organism: Tanacetum coccineum (assembly GCA_026074375.1). Taxonomy (NCBI): domain Eukaryota; kingdom Viridiplantae; phylum Streptophyta; class Magnoliopsida; order Asterales; family Asteraceae; genus Tanacetum; species Tanacetum coccineum. Next base: position 19,846 of record BQNB010066353.1, read on the forward strand.
ATAACATGAAATTTAGATTTACTTTAAAGAATAAAATGGCTATTGACAATACTAACTTAAGTTAATACTGCCTTTAGCCAAACACCCCTTTAAGTTGATCAAATTCATATTCAGCTTATAAAACTTAAAACATAGACTCAAAATTAGCAATACTAGATAATAGATAGCTTATAACAGACCTTATTAGCAAATTTCATCAATCAAATAAGCAGGAACAATAGCCACAAAGTAATTCTGAATATTTTTTTTGGATTTTAAAATTTGTTTATATCAACACGTGTAAAATTAAGATTTTAACTGTATTATCAAACTAAAAAGCATTAAACACTTCAATAAGTAATAAATAAGGTCTATTCTAAACAATAATAAGACAAGTTAATCAGCAGTATTATAAGCTAAAATACAATCTTTTTAAGCTAGAAAAAGGTCAATGAAGACATACAGATCCTCTCACCAACTAGGCTTATAAAAATGGCTCAAGGAGCTATACAACAAGCTTCAGCTATCTTATGATAACTGGTAAAGGAGTCCTGGAAACCCAGCCACGCGTTGGTTCCTTCCAAAATAGAAGCTGAGGTATAATTTGAGAGAGAGTTATAGAGTAAAATTAAGCTCACTCAACCTTAAGACCTTGACTGAGTAAATAACTAGGTATTTAGAGATCTTGAGAGCTTATTGAGTTTTAAAAGAGTATAAGAAAGCTTATTAAACCATAATGCATTTAAAGGTAAATCATGAGTAAACTTAAACAATAATGAAAACTAAATTTTATTAATAATAGAAACTGAGTACAAGCTATTAAAAAAGAGAGTTACATTGATTTGAAAAGCAATAAGCTAAAAGACAATACAATAAGCAGAATTAAAATAAGCTAAAATTATACTAAAATTATACTACTCCTAGATAACGTCTATGAGTGAGGTTGAGGCTTCTTTTATAGGCTAAAAGAAGCTTCCAGGCGAGGTCGAAGGGTGATTCTAGGCAGGTAGCAAGGGGCCTTAGTGTTTCCCTGGATGCTTTAATCTTATCCAACCATCTAAAAACAAAATCATTGTTCATGAATTTTGATGTTGGATGAGAAGAAAGCACACAGATTGCCAACTTGGCAATCCAATCTTTGGGAACAAAGTGTGCTTCTTTTTTTCTAAAGTATAAGTACACAGTTAATTTGAAAAAATATATACAAACTCCCTTTGTAATCTAGTAAAATAAATTCCCCTTTTGTTGGTGTGTTTCTTTGGAGACGCGTGTCCTCCTTGTTGTCAGAACTGGCCAATGACAAGCTTTGATGACGTTTTCCCTTGATGACATGGAGCTTGACACTTAGCATCTTTGAGCCACGTCAATTAATTGAACGGGAATGGGATTTACCCTCTTAATTTTGATGCAGGGGTGAATTAGGGGAAAACGGTAAATAGTAACCTTCACCATCGCCCCTTTTTTTTTCCTTTACATTCTCGTTATCTTGGTTACACTAGAGCTAAACAAAAGGGTTTGACTTGGGCCTTTTGATAAAAGGGATTGGGCTTTTAGTATTGGTTTGGGCTTGGGTAAATGGTTTTGGTTTTGGTTATTTTAAACTTAACGACCGTTAGTCCTTTGGTAATAAGAGACTAACGGTGTTATTTATTTAGGGACTTTTTGTGAAATTGATTTAACATTAAGGGTCTTTTTGCCGCTTCAATAAGGTTATTGTCAATCTTTTGGTTGACCAATGTTGACTTTGGTTGACTTTTGTTGACCTTTGCTTGATAAATTCCCGCACTTGTGTACTCTTTCCATCTCGTACTCGTTTTTGCCAGGTTTTTGGCTCTTTTCTTGTGATTTTTGCAATATCCGTACCTACACATCACAAATGGCAAAATACACAATATACAAGCATAATTTGCATGATTTCATCTTTTTAGGGTTCTTTTTGGTATAAAATGGATATGTGATTTCTCACATATCAAAATTCCCCAAACTAAAGATGATATGGCCATGGGTGTCCTTACGCAATGTTATTATGCTCGAAAACAAATAACTTCCAACCTCCCCAAACTAATCCCCTTTGACAAGTTGCAAGTCCTTTTTTGGGGAAAGTATAATAAATCACAGAGTTTTTAAAACATCCCGTTTTCCTATTTTTTCAAAGTTTTTCCATTTTTATGATTTTCATAATTTACAACCTACAAACTTATTCATGCGTGACATAATGTATTGCTTTCATTATTCATTGATAACTTTTAGGATCACGGAACAAAAAGCACAAATAGAGTCAAAATGGATAAATTCATCGTCCCTACTTCACTATCTACCAAGAGCCAGCTTAAAACAAATGTATTAGTAAAATTACAAGTTATGATGCTAACACTACTCATAAAAGCTAATTTTGTATTACTTTTCCTCCCTTATTCCTAATTTTGTATTTCAAGATTTTATTTAAGTCATATACCCGAAGGCTCTTTAAGGCTTTATTTCGATACTTATTAATTCCAAAAATAAAGCGTAACGGTTAAAAACGCAATAATTAGTTCCTAGCCCTTTTTAAACGAATCAAATTCATCAAAATGAAGTCACATCGAGATACCGAAAATTAGGCTTTTATTAGTTACTTAAGCAAGTGACCCAATTCATGTCCATATACCCAAGGCTCTGTTAAGAACATAAAATGGACCAATCTTATTTGCACTGTATACCCTAGGCTCATTAAGGTACAAACAAGGCATAATTAAGCAACAAATTCATTACCATATACCCTACAGGCCTCGTTTTACGTAATATACAAGGCTATAATTTTTACTTATTAAATTCTACTTACCCCATATACCCTGAGGCTCTTTAAGGGATAAGCAAAATATTTATTAATGTGAATAACATATAGTATTGCCAAATATAAGTATTCCTGACAGTGTACTTATCTTAATAACAAGAAACTAAAGAAAACCTTCATGAACTAATTATTAACCAAAAAATAGCACAACACTATTATAAACAACTATTAAAAAGGTAAAACAAGCTAATGGGAGAAAAAGCCGCAATTAACACTTATGAGCTCTAAAGAAATCCAACTATTCCACGTTTAGCATCAAAACTTATATTCTACTCTATCATTTCTTGTTCTTCACAATTTCATTTTTCTAAGAAAGAAACTCGTGAATACTTTAGCCTATAAATCGATCTTCGCATATTCAAAATCAATTATGGGAACTTGCAAAATCTTGACCTTTTCAAGCTAGACTTGCTTTTTATAGCTCATTGTATTATAAAGAAATAAGCAAATTCAATCATTAACGTTAAGGAATAAGCTAAGATATAAAATCGTTCGGGTCAAAATTTACTTTTGTTTCTCAACAACAAAAAGCTAACATTCGTGTCAAAACACATATTTATTTTTTATCAACTATTTATCTATTTTTGTCATATTTTTTTATATTGATTAATAGTAAAATTTTAAATATTTTGTGGGAAAAAACGGGTACAGTTGAGAACAACGGCAAAAGGTAGGTAAGATCATATCGAAGATATACTACCCCATACTAAAACTAAACATTGTCCTCAATGTTTCCTAGTCTAAGGCTTATAACCCCATACTAGAACTCAAAAAGTCGAATGCATAATCCGAGCATGGAGAAAGTATCACAAAAATCTTAAGCCGTTTATCAAGTATGCTAAAAGATAGATGTTAGTCGATAATAATCTAGGATATCGGATTTCCCCAAACTAATGGCAAGCAAAGGCTAGGAAGCTCGAGTGGACCGGGACAAAACACCGAACACGAGAGTCTTCAAAATTTTTGGGTCAATCCAGCACAAACAACAAGAATTGAAAGAGTACAAGCCTCCTCACATCACATTAGAAATAAGAAAGAAGAAAGATAGATAAGCATGGGGTGCCTCCCACGAAGCGCTTTGTTTTTGGTAACCGAGTCACATAGCTTGACTCGATCCCCGCATTTAGTTGTCCATGGGGATGAAACAAGTGGAAGAGCAAACTTCCATTTGACTTTCAAATGCCACCGGCTCAAGAGAAGAAAAATGAAAAGCGTAGATGCCAGGGTCAAAAATGGTGTCCTCACTCCCGAAGGAGAAAACAATTGTGAAGAAAAGATAATGGCGATCCTTAGAGGATAATCTCACATATGATGGAGAAAAAAATTTCTCCCAAATCCCGGGGTCGAAAACTTTGTCCTTGGTCATCAAATCATCATTATCAGGTTCATCCTTTAAACTTCTTGGGTCATGATCTAAAAACACCCCGGGGAAGAGATTATGGGTGGTGTTATGCAAAATCTCAAGAACGTCTCCCTCCGAGTCATTATAAGCGTCCATAATATCCGAAGGGACATCAATAGCTAGAAAAACATCGATCTCATTAATATCGCCTCCTGGGTCGAAACACTCATCCTCATCAAAAAGAGGTGTGTTAAGTAAAACTGGCTCATTAGAAACATTAGAGTCCTCACTCTCGACATCCTCTAATATCTCTTTAAAGAGAGGATTAATGTCACTAGAGTTGTAATTGTCATTAAATTCAAAAAGAGGGTTTGAATAAACTTGAAAATTTTCTTCTTGAACATCCTCCTTAAGAAATGACTTGTCATCATCGTCATCTCCCGGTGGAGGTAAACAAGCTAGAGCAGGTTCGTCGGTGAACCTCTCGGGATTAGGATCAATCGTAATCTTGGGTGAAAAATCTGTTGATGGATCATGGTTAAGCAACAATTCAATTTCTCTAAGATCGGCTTTAAAATCAACATCCTCATTTCCCGGTGGAAATGGGTCAAGAAGAGCGAGTTCATCGGTGAACTCCTCAAGAAGAGAATCGCTAGTCTTAAAAAATATGAGACTAGGACGAGAATCAGAAAGCGGAATGGTACTGCCACTCGAGAAATGATTTGATTTTTTTAATTTTAATACTTCTCCAAAACTATCCTTGCATGAGACATCAATGAAATTAATCATTTTAATTGACTCGTTTGCATGCTTTTGAGGATGCTTATCGGCATGAAAAATTAATCGTTCATCCCCATTCCTTAAGATGAGATCTCCTTCGTACACATCAATTAAGGCACGACCAGTCCTCAAAAATGATCTCCCAAGAATGAGAGGAACCAGAGGATCGGCTTCAAAATCAACAACAACAAAGTCGGTAGGAAAGTGAAATTTTCCCACTTTGATAAAGACGTCTTCGGTGAGTTCTTTAGGACGAGTAATGGATCGATCCGCTAACTCTAAAGTCATTCATGTGGGGCCTTTAAAGAATTCTCTTTTGTCTAGGACGAAATCCTTTGACGATAAAATTCCCGCATAGAAATTTGCTAATCGGTCCAAACCATGGGGTACTTCATAGTTATACACTCCAAGAGTTTCTAAGGAAAAATTTTTCTTTTATGTCTTATTTTCTAACTCATCTCTTTATGGAGGATTCTCAAGTCCAGATAAAATGATTGGCCGCGGAGATTCTCATTTTTTTTTTTCACGGATAATGATATCAAATTGATGTAGGAGGAGAACCATGGAGCAATCTTGGTTAGCTTCTTGTTTACTAGAAGGTATTTAAAGAGCCGATGTGATCCGTTATACACTATGCTTTTAGATAAGAGAAGGATATGGCCTGAAACTTTTCAAAAGCATAATCTACGGCATTGCATTTCTTTTTCCGTCGTAGTGTAATGAATTTGAGCTTCGGTCATTGTCTTACTAGCATAATGTATAGGCTGAAAATGCTTCGTCTTTCGTTGTCCCAAAACCGCACCAATCGCGAAATCGCTAGCATCACACATAAGTTCGAAAGGTAGGTTCCAATCGGGGACAACTAAGATCGGAGCTTCGGTAAGCTTCTTTTTAAGAGTCTCAAAAGCATCAATACAATCTTTAGAAAACACAAATGGTGTTTCTTTCTCAAGAAGGCGAGTCATCGGTCTAGCTTTTTGAAAAGTCTTGATAAAGGTTCGGTAAAAAAACCGGCAGACTAAGAAACTCTACACTTTTACGGTAGTCGGATGAGGGAGCTTAGCTATAACATCAACTTTTGCTCGATCGACCTCAATCCTGGACTTTGATATTTTATGACCTAACACAATTCCTTCTTTACACATAAAATGGCACTTCTCCCAATTTAGAACTAAATTCGTGTCTTCACACCTTTTTAGCATGTTGTCTAAATTGGAGAGGCAAGTAGCAAAACTATCCCCAAAAACCGAGAAATCATCCATAAAAACTTCCATAGTCTTTCGTTAATCATGAAATATGGCCATCATACACCTTTGGAACGTACGGAAAAAGGTTATTACCAAGCCAAATGGATGCGACGGGTAAGCGAAGTTCCATAAGGGCATGTGAAGTGTTTTCTCTAGGTATCGGGGATCTATTGGGATTTGAAATTACCCACAAAAATTAGCTAGAAAACATTAGAACTCGTTTTTAGTAATCTATTCTAAACATTTGGTCCATAAATGGTAATGGAAAATGATCTTTACGAGTAGCTTCATTTAATTTCCTATAATCAATGCAAACTCTCCACCCGGTAACTAATCGTGTTGGAATCAATTCATTATCTTCATTAGCAACAACGGTTATACCACCTTTCTTGGGTACACAATGCACGGGGCTTACCCACGGGCTGTCGGAGATCGGGTAAATCATTCCGGCATCAAGAAGTTTGATTACTTCCTTCTTGATTACCTCGTGAATTTTTGGGTTAACCCGTCTTTGACTTTGTACCGTGGGTTTATAATCTTCCTCCATCAAGATTTTGTGAGTGCAAAACCGAGGGTCGATACCCTTGATGTCGGTGATTTTCCAAGCAATGGCCCGTTTATGTGATTTAAGCACCTTTAAGAGGGCTTCTTTTTCATCATCTTTTAAACCTTTTGCAATAATCACGGGTAACTTATCGGTTCCTTCTAAATAAGCATATTCCAAATGAGATGGTAAATCTTTTAACTCTAATTCCGGAGGCTCTTCAATTGAAGATTTTGCCTTAGTCACTTCTACTTGCTTAAGGTTCATCGGAGGGAGTTGAAACGGGTCATTATTCAACAAATTTTCAATTAAGCAAATATCTCCCTCCGGATCACAAACGGCATGATCAATTTCCAGTGAAATTGAATCATCCTTGAGAAAAGCCTCTATTTCTTCCAAAATGAAGTCACTTTCCTCGAACGGAGTGAAGGAAAGAAAAGAGTCGGAAATAATAGGCTCAAAAGTCGTGGTGGGATTGCCACCCGAAGAATTATTAGAAAAACCTAACACTTCTTGAGCATACTCCTCACTAGCAACATCAATGACGTCAATTCGGTTTACCGACATATCATCATATGTAGAGGAGTATCTCGTAGTTTGATCGAGATTAAAAGTCACGGCTTCGTCATTAACCCGAAGGGTTATTTCTTCTCCATAAACATCAATTAAAGCACGGCCGGTCCTTAAGAAGGATCTCCCTAGAATGAGAGGAACCCGAGGATCGGCTTCAAAATCAACAACAACAAAGTCGGTAGGAAAGTGAAACTTCCCCACTTTGACAAAGACGTCTTCGGCGAGTCCTTTAGGACGAGTAATGGATCGATCCGCTAGCTCTAGAGTCATCCGAGTGGGGGTAAGTTCGGGTAAGGAAAGCTTTTTCCAAATGGAAAGAGGCATAAGATTTATGCTCGCGCCAAGATCGGCCAAGGCGTGACATACATCCATTCCCGGGAAATCACATGGTATAAGAAACTTGCCGGGATCTCCAAGCTTTTCGGGAAGCTTTTTAAGGAGCATCGCCGAACAATTCTCATTCAACGGTATCTTAGCTAATTCAAACAACTTTTCCTTATTCATGAGCAAATTCTTAATCGTAGGGGCAAATCTTGGCATCAAAAGTAAAGCGTCCGCAAAGCTAATGTAGAACCGCAAATCTTGAAAGATTTGAAAGATCTTATCCATTTGATTCGAAGCTTTTTCACGGAACTTTTGATCATTAAGCCTCAAAGGATATGGAATATTAGGCTTAGGTAAAGTCTTTGGAACATCGGGTTCCGGAATCGGAATGGGGTTAACCGAAGGTTGGATGTGAGCGGTACTTCCTTGGAAATTAGTTTGCTCCTTATCCATTGTCTCCTCTGTTTCTCGTTCTACTACCTTTTTGGGAGAAGGATTTGTAGGAATCGAAGGTCCCTCATAAGCAACACCACTTCGAGTAGTGATTGCTTTCATCTCACACTTCGGGTTAGGAATAGTATTACTCGGATGAGTACCCGAAGTTGAGGCTTGGTTTTGGAAAAATCCACTTAACATATTTTGCAAATTATTTTGAAAAATATTTTGTTGATTCATCAAGACGGTTTGTTAAGTCTTCATTGTATTTTGAATTTCATTCTTAAATTCTCCTTTTAACGGGTTGATTTGACTTTGCATGTTTCTCATCATTTGATCATTAGATTTCATATAATTTGAAAACTCATTTGGAACTCCTTGTTGAACTTGATTATTAGGAGCTTGAAAAGGTTGGTTTTGAAATCCTTGATTTTGAAAATTTGGAGCATGATTAATTTGAGCTTGAAAACCTTGATTTCCATGGAAATTATTTCCCCAATTAAAATTATTCCCTTGATCTTGATTTTGATTATACCTATTTTGACTATTTTGTACCGGAGCAAAACCGGGTGGTGCCATGTGGTTGCTAACACGGTTTGGAGGAGCTACTTGATTGTAAGTACCCGTTGCAGCAAAAATACTAGATTGATTGCTATCGATATTAGGACAATTATAGTAAGCATGAGCATCACCACAAGTAACACAAGATTCCTCAACCATGTTGGAAACACAAAAAGTGTCGGTCACTTCCAAGTTTTAATAGGTCTTAGCTCGTAGATTGTATCATGTTAAGTATAGAAGCTAATCCGGCCCAAGGCCCATGGGAAGCCCATCATAGCCCATGGGCCGGCCATCATGTAACTATATAAGCCCTCTCCTAGCCTTGGAGAGGGGCTGGTTGTTTCATTTTTCCATTTTCTAAATAGTGATAACACTTCATCCATTCCATATACTTTCTCTCACTAAACATCACAACCCACATCTCTCTCTCTTGTTCTTGGTAGATCATTAGATTACATGTTTCTTCAATTGGTATCAAGAGCCATGGAGTGGTGTGTTTAGTTTTTGTGTTTGTCTTGTGATTTGTGTTCAAAATCTTTAAAAGGAACAAATTTTTGATTCAAAAAATTTTTTGGCTTAAAAATCTTAAAGTTTTCATTTTTATTGTTCCTATAGGGTTAGTAACACTAGTTGTACAAGATTTTTGGAAAAAAACCATTCAAAAAGTGTCTTTTTGAGTTTTGAAAATTTTGGGTTCGTCATAGTTGGAACCGATCTAGTTATTTGTTGTGGGAACCGAACTAGATAATCAAACTAGAGGACCAAACAAGAAGCACCGATCTAGTTGCTTGTAGTTGTAGCCGAACTAGTGGTTTCTTTGGTAACCGAACGAGAAGGAACCGAATGAGAAGGACCGAACTAGTTTTCCATTTGGTAACCGAACGAGGAGGACCGAACTAGTGGTTTCTTTGGTAACCGAACGAGAAGGACCGAACTAATTCTTGATTGGAAACCGAACTAGTGTGCACCGAACAAGATCAACCAAACTAGTAACCTTAGTTGGTACCGAACAAGAAGGACCGAACTAGTTCTTCTTTAACAACCGAACTAGAAGGACCGAACTAGAAGGACCGAACTAGTTCTTCTTTAACAACCGAACTAGAAGGACCGAACTAGAAGGACCGAACTAGAAGGACCGAACTATAAGGAAACCAAATTTTTCAAATTTCTAAAATGATACGGTTCTTTTTGTGACTTGTAAAATCCCATGAAACATTAATTTGTTTTTCCCGGTTTTGTCGAGAATTGTAAAATCCTGTGTAATTTCATTTCAAGACTCAACAATCACATAACCAAACACAATTTGATTCCACAATGACGACTCTTACTGATAAGTCACTTCTTTCAGGAGGAGACAACAAACCACTGATGCTTGAAAAACACTTGTATGATTCATGGAAAAGCATAATAGAACTTTATATGATGAATAGACCACATGGAAGAATGAAGACGTATTATATCTTGAGAGTTTGCTTAGTGATGATACCACCCATAATCTCTCTCCCGAAGTATTTTTCGATCATGAACCACAACATAATACTTTTTCTCCCAAAAGTGATCCTCTCCACCATGAGTTCACCGGTGAACTTATCACGATTCCGTCCAGGGAATTTTTAGAGGCATGAGGATAGATCAATCGAATGTCGTTGCTAGGCGGAAATCGATCTTCTCAGTCATCGGAAATTCTCATACAATCATCGAGTCTCTTCCCACATCTACTACTCTCATTGTGGATAGTAACTCCAATAGGGAAGAGATCAATATATTTTCCGGACCAGATGATTCGATACTACCAGGTATTGAAAGTGATTTTGACTCGGAAGAGGATATTATTGACAACTTGCTTAACGATGATCCTATACCCGAATATGAGCGTTTAACCTTAGACATGGAAACTGATGTGCTCGTGATAAACAATGTTAATGAAGATGAATGTTTTGACCCAGTGGGAGGTGAGATTAATGTTGAAGTTGACGATTCCTTCACATTTGTCACTCGGACTTTTCTTCCGTATCTCACTTACCCTGAGGTTTCTCCCATACTTTCCTCCACCAAGAATGAGGACATCATTTTTGACCCCGGCATCTCCCACTTAGCGCCGGGTGGCACTCATCGGGATGGAAACTTCATGTGCTTAAAAAATGTTTATACCAAACATTTAATGAAAGCCCGATTGATATTTTCTCTTCCATTTACTTTCTCAAGGATGAATGAATTCGGGGATCGGTCAAGCTATGTGACTCGGTTACCAAAAACAAAGCGCTTCGTGGGAGGCACCCCATGCTTATCCATTTTTATTTTTCTTTCTTATTTCTATTGTGATGTGAGGAGGCTTGGTACTCCCGATTCTGTTTTTGTTTTGTACTGTGATTGTTTACAAGGATTAATCCAAAATTTTCTAAAATACCACTGTTCGGTGTTGTGTCAGGATTCACTCGAGCTTCCTAGCCTTTGCTTGCCATTAGTTTGGGGAAATCCAATATCCTAAAGATTATTATCAACTAACATTTATCTTTTAGCACACTTGATAAACGGCTTAAGATTTTTGTGATACTTTTCGTCAGGCTTAGTATGCATTCACCCTTTTTGAGTTATAATATGGGGTTTCTAGCTAGGGAACATTGAAGACAATGTTTAATTTTAGTATGGGGTAATATATCTTTGATATAATCTTATCTACCTTTGCCCGTTGTTCTCACGTACCCCGTTTTCCCCACCAAAATTTTCAAAAATAAAATAAGTGTTTTTTGACACAATTTTTGACTTTTTGCTGGTAGAATACGAGTAAATTTTGACCCATCGAGCGTGTTTGAGCCTCTAGCTTTCCTTAACCTTTTAGGCCTTAAAGCGTTCGCGAAAGTTCGCGAAGAACGAAAAATGATAGAGTTAAGTATGAGTGGGATGCTAAACAAGGATTAGTTGGAAATCTTAAGAGCTCATGTATGTAATTTGTGGCTTTTTCTCCCATAAGCTCTTATCCGAACTAATAATACGTGCTATTTTTGGAGATTAAACTTAAATCAACAATTTTTATATATAGTAAAAATTTTAGTCTTAGTTCAAACTTATACTTGTATTTTTCAAAAAGAAGTCTTCATAAAAACAAGGTTGAGGGTTACAATTGCATAAATGTTAAATATTTAAGTTTGAAGTAATAAAAAGATTTCTTTTTGTTAAATTCAAATATCATTTTTGAACTTGACTATTCTATTTAAAAGCTATGCATAATACGGGAAACCTGAGAGTTTTTGAAACTTTAGGTCCGTGAGTCCCGATACTAGTCTCTGTGGGGTGTCAAAAGCCTGGTCACTTAGCCGCAAGGTTAGGATGTGCCGAGACGAAAGTCGCTACATGGGATGATCTCGCCTTCAAACTCATTATTCTTGGGTGGAACGTGAAGCATAGTATTCTACAAAACGTTGATCCATGGTTGAAATTCAAAATAGCACATTCACTTAAGATACAATAAATGTCGGGAGTGAAAAGTTCACAAGTTGAAATATGAGTAGTGTTAGCATCTTAACTGATATTTAGCGGTGATTTCGTTTTAAGCTTGGTTTGGAGCAAGTGAAAAGTCAGGGACGATGAATTTATCCTTTTTGGGGCATTCTCGGATCGAAATGCATCTTGTTCTATGATCCCTAACAGTTATGGAAATAACGAAAGTCGAAATATTCTTAGTTTACTAATAAAAAAAAGAAGGGAAAATGGGATGTTTTAAAGCTTGTGATTTCTTAACTTTCTCCACAAAAGTCTTTGCTACTTTTCAAAGATTTAGTTTGGGGAAGTTTTGAGGTATTTGGTTTTAAGGCATATAATATTGCGTGAGGACACGCAATCGCTTAGTTTAGGGAATTTTGATATGTGAGAAATCAAATATCTTTATTATATCCAAAATAACCCTTAAATGATCAAAATGTGAAAAAATATAGGGTAAAGGCCATAAATGACTAACTTACTTATCCCAATTTACTGCTGTTCCTAGTCAACTCTATAAAGGTACACACAAACATGTATACATTCAAATTTTTAACAAAATGAATAACTTTCGGTTATATTTCTAACGATCGTTATTTTATTATTGCATCGTTAGTCCTTTATATACTATATTTATTTTCTAGATCTGACCCGACCAAAACGACCCTCTATATCACATTTTCAACGACTCGGTTCTAAAGGAGATTTTATGCGAAACAACGTTCGGCAAACTTTTTAGTTTTAAGACCGAGACCTGAATCTCAACAAAAAGGACCAAAATCCCTTAACGGATTCTAGCTGGAACTATATATTTTTTCAATAAAAAACGCAGAAATTTGACTATTCGTTTTGACGCCGCTATCATGTGGGCGATTTTAAGACTAACAAACCTCGTGGCAAAGTAAAATTTAATGGTTACAAACATAGAAACAAAACGTACTACAATGAGACAATCACGCTCACTATCAACAATCCACAACAATGAGACGGTCACACTCACTACTAACAATCCACAGCAATGAGACGGTCACACTCAAGCACAACAAACAAGGGAACGGAACGTGTCCCACGATCCACAACAATAGTAAGTAGCACATAACATACAATAGTCACGTATAGCCTATGCCTCATTTAAAACACATTATCACAGTAACTAAAACATTTAAACTCATAGCATCATTTTCACCCCAAGAAAACATAAGAAAAAAAGGCTATGAAACTCACCTGATGCTTAAGCAATTTCCAAACTCCTTGCAAAAAACTAAACCTTGATTCTTGAACAACAAATCACCTAGCTTGATCTTGAATAAATAAAATCTTTTTTTCTCTCTGCCCTTGAGTTCGATCGGTTAAAAAAAATACAGGGGCTATGAGTTTGTAATTATAGTGTGGGGAAAAAGGATCTAGATAATTACCAAATTAGAATCCTAATTATACTAAAATTAGTTTTTCCCTTAATTAGAGTCCTACGAGGATTGGGCTTTATTCTTTTTTTTTCTAAAATTCGTATTTACTATTCATGTATAAAAAATATTTTTTTATCTTTTATTAGTTAATTAATTACCTTCAATACCTTAAGTTTTTATAAAAACCTAAGCTAATTTGGTAAACCATTTTGCTTATAAACTACTTTCTAAAAATAACTTTTCATTTCCTAATTCACTTTCTATATATGGAAAGTTTACTACCAACTTCCATATTTCAACCACATTATTCCTTTCCCATATCACATACTTCCTATAAATGCTTAATCTTTAAAACCAAGTATTGACGTAGCAATGCATGCACACGTCTTTCATATCCATTATCACCACACGTGAACGAATGGAATACTTAACACCAAACTTAAACACACTCAAAATGAGATGCCCATTGATATGTGTAAAAACACATATCCATTTTATATCAAAAATGACCCATAAAAGACAAAATTGTGCTTAAAATGCTTGTATATTGCTTGTTTTGTCTTTGTGATTGTGTAGGTATGGATATAGCAAAAATCGCAAGAAAACGGTCAAAACCGGACAAACACGGACACGAGACGGAAAAGAGTGTACAAGAGCCGAGGATTTGATAGCAAGAAAGGTCAAAAGTCATCTCCAGTCAACCCTTGGTCAACAAAAGTTAACTCACTAAATGACAAAACCCAAAAATACCCAAAACAGCCCTCATTGTTAAACATATTTCAAAAATAACCCTAAAACCCTAACACCGTTATCTTTTTATTAATAAAAGATAACGGTCGTTAACCTCCTTATAAAACCCAAATCCAAAACCTGTTAACCATAACCCAAGCCCGAAACCAATTTACCCAGGCCCAATCTTTTGTATAAGCCTAAAAGTCAAGAATTTTTACCCTGGGTCAAAGATAGTCAAAACAAACACAAACACACCCTTATAAAAATGAGCGGGAAATTTTGTTACCACTATTCATTGTCTTCTCCGTTTAACCTAGCGTCAAAAAACAAGGGGTAAATCAAAATTGACAGCGTAGAAGAATAATTCAAGTATCAAGCAGTGATGTGGCAGAGTTTTACATCATGAGAGTCTCTCATTGGTTGAAACCCACAAGGAATGCCACGCTGGATTGCCAGAAAACACACCAATGACAAGAATTTTGCACTAAAACACTTGCAAAAGAAGCACAGAGGTCTGACAC
>BQNB010066354.1:0-34599 GCA_026074375.1 Tanacetum coccineum
TTAGTATATAGACCCTAATTGAAATATTTCTTAAACATCTCGACTCGTTATCCCGTCATATCATCAATTTGACAGTAGAAGGGGATGCTAGGAAGTTTAGTGATATTGGAGCATGGTATGCCATAGAGGATTGCGCCTAATATGATAAAAAAAATGTAGCAACCCAACAAGCGCTATTTCTGATGAAACAATATCAAATCTAAATGCTCAAATATTTAGGGAAGATATAGTTAGGGTACAGGTACCTAGGTGCATGGCATGGTTAGATTATGATGAGCATGTATATAGCCTAAGTACGATGGATAATGAGGTAGGAGTTACAAGCCCTGAGAGTACCACACAAACCCTAGCGTTATTTGAGGAATACACACCACTCGTGACTTACCCAGGAGAAGTAGAAAAGACTTTAGGAACCCCGATAGAGGTAGAACCTTTGAACGAAACAAAATTAGAGGAAGTTGGCTTAAATGGTAATCACAACACTCCTCTTAGTTCTAGGAAAGTTCCTAGTTTTGATGGACCGGAGCCTTAACCTTTACTCAATAGTCCATCCTTAGATGTAAGTCTAGGAGACGTAATAGGACCCGAACCACCCATCAAACCACATAGTCCAGATAGTTCTAGGATAAAGATAGTAGATTATTTAACAACTCAAACACCGCCTTCACCTCAGTGGCAAATTCCCATCCTAAGGGTGTGTATAGTTATTATAACCCATGTATAAATGACCCTAAGAGACATTATGGATTTAAATCAGGTTTATTAGGAAAAAGTGTATCCCTAGGTGTTGATATTTCAAATTGGGAAATGTTTGATGATGATTGGGAATTAGAATCTAAGGAAGTTTCTCCTCTAGGAGAAGAACTTAGTTTATTCGATAGACCAAATGAAGTAGAGAGAGGTAGAATTCTAGAAGCACACCGTTTAGAGCCTATCCTTCAACAACAAATTTATTAATGTATGGCTCCTTCTTATCATGATGGTATGTACCGTTACTATCACCCGCACTTGAACTCAAGTGTAGGGGAACCCTCCTCTTTATCTGTTAAATAAAGGTAGAGTCAGGCTCGTGACTCGAACAAAAACAAGCGCTTCTTGGGAGGTAACCCAATTTACTTTTCTCGCAAATTAGGAGTGTCATGTGTGTTTTAATTCTTTGTGGTTTGTTTTATTATGTTTGAACTATCTTGTAATCATGCTTTGTATTGTCTTTAACCTCGTCTTAATTTCAATCAAATGTATTTTGCAAATAATAAATATAGGGGAATTTATCCGGCTTTTGAGCCAAGTTCAAGCATGTTAAATAAATTTTTAGATTAATTCGCGTCAGTTTCGAGTCATATGATTGAATTGTTAAATCTCAGGTTTTATGCAGCTATTTATACAGGAATTAACTTATGGAAGCAAGTGTAGGAAATTTTTCATCAAAAACAAAAATTTCGTTTTCAAAGAACGTGGAGACGGCGTCACGGTTTGATTAACATTCCGACGCCGTCCATCTCAACCTGTGAACGGTTCACACCAACCCCGACGGCGTCAAACGCCCAGGTCCAGAAAACTCAAAGTTTTTTAATTATTTTTGAAAATAAAACTTATGCAACATTTAATATATGTATTCTTCTATATAAACCTGCAAAAAAAACACTAATGAGTTTAACAAATCGTTCATCCTATACTATCAAGTCGAACCCCAAAAATTCAGATTATTACATTGGTAAATTCGCACATTTTAATGCTTGTATCGTTGTCTTGTCTTTATTACAGGTTATATTTGATGAGTAGAAGCTTGGAAGTTCTAGGAATTTCTTGGACATTCACGAAGAAAACACTTAACCAGTTTCGCATGTTTCTTACTCCATATTGAGTAACCCGGGTGAGTACTAGTTTCTTTCTTGTTTTCTTTTCCCTTTATCTATTTAACGGTACTAAATCCAGAGAACATTGGACGGAGAATGTTCAAAATAAGTGTAGGGTAATATAAAAGCCTAGAAACTATCTTATCAATTGTCATTTGCTTTCCTTAAAAAAGATGGGTAATTATCGAAACATAAATTTAATTTTTTTACGACACATACCAACGAAAACTGAGTATTACAATGCTTCCCAGGGATAGGATTTATATGGACCAGCCACAATAACCCCCCAAAATATCTACCCAAAAAATGTGAGGTTCGCCCTTAGATCTTTAGGAATTCGGGTACCTATCATCGGTAACCCAAGAAGAATTAATTCTTTACCCGGTTCAAGTTAAGGTTGATCTGCAGGCGTGCATGTCTATTCCGTCGTTACGGCCATGCATGCATTGCCTTGTCACCTTTTCTGGAATGTCTGGTGTTAGTAAAATTCATATGAGTGTACCGGTAGTGTATTAAATTCTAGAACTTGTTATTGTGATGCATCTTGAGACTGCATAGTAAGTATTAGGATTTGCTTGATAAGAGGCATTAGGATTAACCAGTGTTCTAAACCTATAATTGTTATGATGGTCATACCAATCATATAACTATCCTACACCCTTGCCATGCACTCATTATTAGTGCAGGATACCCCAAGTACAACCCTTTGAGCCTATTATTTTTCACGATTCTCATAATTTTTTGGTGGATTCTGGATTATTAATGAAGAGCATTGTCACCCTTAAACCAATCGTTACACCCAAAAAGCCTTAGCCTACCTTATATGTACTTACCTTTAGTACATTATTATTTTTAACCTAAGTTGTAACACCTCCATTTTTACAATATAGCAGCGAAAGCTAATCTGGGGTATTACTTCATGGATACAACAATCATAATCATAGAAAAAAACTTTAAAAGAGACGTTGTTGGAAAAATTTAGTTATCATTCATTATAATCAGAGTTTTTACAAAATGCAGGTCCCAAAATCTAAAACATTATGTTTGAATGATAACAGTTCAGCCATCTTCGAGTCCATGCCACTCCGTACCGCAACTTGCTCAATTACCTGAGATAAACATGCTAAAAAGTCAACACAAAGGTTGAGTGAAATTCATAGGTTTGAAATGTAATAGTTGAATACAAGTTATAGTGTAAATACTGGTATTGCAGGGATAATTATCATGGAGAACATTATTATCATGGAGAACAGTATTATCATGGAGAACAGTATTATTACCCTAAACTCATGAATCACATAAGAGATATTAAAGAGATATTGGGAGATATTACCCAAAGAGATATTAAAGAGATATTGGGAGATATTACCCAAAGAGATATTAAAGAGATATTGGGAGATATTACCCAAAGAGACATTAAAGAAATATTGGGAGATATTACCCAAAGAGACATTAAAGAAATATTGGGAGATATTACCCAAAGAGATATTGGGAGATATTACCCAAAGAGATATTAAAGAGATATTGGGAGATACTACCCAAATAGATATTTCCATGTACCTAGGCAATAATATATCAGGATAGCATATAGTTTAGCATAACACTTGTATTCATGATTTTATAGTAGGTATCACAGGATTATAAAGTATGTGAGGTTATAAACTCATTAAGTCTTTGAAAAGTAATCACATTGTTATGAGTATATAAAAGAGTTTGTAACAAGCATGTATCCCCCTCGCGGGTTTATAAAACATTCAAAAGATTGAAAGGCGAGGCTATGAACTCACCTGATATGTAGAGGTAATAAATATTCCAAAATGAAAGCAGACGACCTTATCACAATCTTAACAGGGAAGGTTGATATAGCAAATGATAGTAAACAGCCACGTCACACAACCTGAGTAGAATATGTCAAGTCTTAGGAAGATTGTACTTTAGTTTTAAGATTTGGTTTAAGAGTTATGAGTTTGATTGAAGAGTTTGGAAATATTTGCCTCACCGTTCGGGCCAATCATAAATTCAGAAGTCATTCAGTAAACGTTTGAGGAGCTAGGGCACTTTAAATCGTAAACCCAACAACTCAGTCAGAACGTAATACCAAGATGAAACCTCTTAATATGAAGCTCCCTATACTGGGTGTACAAAAATATAGCTTCCGGATGATCGGTTTTAAGCGTTTTATTCAATATCTGGAAATGTTAAGCATGTCAAGCATTTATTAAAGTTATGTCTGGTAAGGTTTTAAACATGATTTTATACTTTTTCAAAATGTTACATTTTAGACCCTTGGTTTTTTGAGGAAAATTGAAGTAAACCCCTAGGATTCTTCATTTCTACGACTTATGGTCCCAACTTTTTATTATATAGCCAAGGTAAACCCGTTGGACTTTGAAAAGTGACATAATAGACCCCTATAGTTATAACTTTTGATAAAAGACATATTCACCCTTCTAGTAATTAATATAGAAAGTTACGATATATACCCCTGCATGGATTTAATAATTAACAAAACATGTCCCCAAATTGCCAGCACCTTTATTTTAACATTTCATTAGACATTTATAAGTTATAATAAACTAAAATATGAAGATTTAACGCAACACAAGTTTAAAATAACGATTCGTTAAGCTAGTAAGTAAAACGGGTCAAATTAAGGTTTCAAAACGTAAACGCGTGGGTTTTAAGTTCAAATTCCTTCACTAATCAATAAAGTAGTTATTTTAACATTAGTTAAGCATGCTAGGATAGATTATAACAATATTTAATCATTATAACATTTAGTTTTAAGAAAAACGCGAAATTAGGGTTTCGGGTGTACGGTTTTGGATCAAAACGGAAAATGAGCATGAATTGGGTTATGAAACTTTAACAAGAGTATATTTAGGATCATATGAACATTATAAGGGTGTAGTAGCAGAAGTAGAACATTCAAAACCTGGGTTTGAGCTTCAAGGATCAAAAATGGTGGAAACGGGTCAGAATCGGGACTTTCGGCTTCGTACGGCTAGAGTAACGACTCCCGGGCTTCGTTTCTTGGTTTCTTTTGCTTCCTTTCTGTACTTGAGACTTCTTAAGATCACTTAGGATCTATTAGAGCAAAGTATTGCTTCTATGAAGGGTTATAGAGGAGGAAGTGGGGGATGAAGAAAAATGAAGACATAAGAGTCCTATTTATACCCATTTGAAGGTATAATGAGTAAGCAAGGGTTATGATCTGGTTAGGACACATAGGAGGTCTAGAGGGTGATGAGGAGAGGCTAGTAGATGTGTTGGTTAAGCTAGAAACTAGCTTGGATGAGGTGTTTTGGTCTTGGTGATGCCGCGGCTGAAGTAAGCAAAAGAGAGGCCATGTGCCTTCATTTTTTTTATCAAGAAATGGTCTAAGTAGGTGGGTAAGCTGCTTAAGGGTTTCTAGAAGAGTTCTTGGGTGGTCATTTGCACATGGTAGCAATTTAGAGGGGTTAAAATGGTCATAGAAGCAAACCGGGTCTATTTTGGGTCGAACGGGTTTCTTCAAGTGTTTAACAAGTACATTGTGATTATATATGATTAAGGATGTGAAATAGGTTGTTAAGGTCTGGATTAAAGTAAATTAGCCAAGCTTTAAGCAATTCGTTGGGTTAAAACGATTAGAATTGAAGAAATGGAGTACAGTTTTTCAACTAGGGACGTTTAGGGTTATTCTTGACTTTCTTGGCTATATTTGCATAATATAGATTAAGAATGATGGAATACAAATCCTAGGGCTTATATAAAGTATTATTAATGAAGTTTGGTCGTTGGTTTAAGTTAAAATGGGTTGAAATTGAGAAAAACGGGTCAAATTATAATTAGGGCATAATTAGGGTTTTCTGGATTCGTTAAGGTTTTCTAGGCTTTGA
Organism: Tanacetum coccineum; assembly: GCA_026074375.1. Classification (NCBI taxonomy): domain Eukaryota; kingdom Viridiplantae; phylum Streptophyta; class Magnoliopsida; order Asterales; family Asteraceae; genus Tanacetum; species Tanacetum coccineum. The sequence goes on from BQNB010066354.1 coordinate 5,738, forward strand.
TTTCTTGCACATTGCCAAGTTAATGATAGATGGTGATTATGAGAAAACTTATTTATAAGATTTAACAAAGGCCCTTGGTTGGTTATTTGGGATTAGAATGGTTTAAAACGAGTAAACAGGTTAAATGAACCAATTAGGTACATTTAGGGTTTCTAGGATATGTTTTACGTACAAGTGAAGTAAAATGATGTGACTAATGATGAAAATATAATGAATAGGATTGATATGATGTAAATAAGTTCTTACAACTTATTGTAGTGATGGTTTGGGTTATACCAATGATAAAAAGCCAAGAAACCATGTCATGTTTTTTAGAAACTAGCTCATTTTAGGTTTAGGGTTTTTGAATAGGGTTTGATTTGCATAAAGATGTATGAAAGTTTATGAATAGAATATTTAGGGTTTATACATTGTATAATGAGTGTAGTAGCTTGTACACAAGTGATGGTGAAGAAATTAGAATGAAAATGGAGGTAAAACGGCTATTTTAGAGATCATGCTTAATGACTTGTACATTGATCTTTTAGAGACTTGTACTTTGACTTGAAGAGATTTTATATTTCAAATGAGATGGTTATATTGGCTTGTACATTTGCTTTAGTCCTTGTACATTCATTAAGGATTAACCCTTCCAAGAAATAGTTTGGAGGTTATATATAACTGTTTAAGCCCGAATTTGATATAACGTTACGATGTGGTACATTATAGGAATAATGTACTTTGTAAAAGGATATGAAGATATGAATTTGACATCTTGTGATGTTTTGCTTGACATATAGAAGACAGGATTGCCATAGATAGGTTGCGTGAGCTTGTCTACTTTAGTTATGACATACTGAGATATATAAGTAATGTAATAAAGCGAAAAATTTCCCCGTATAATTGTGATAATAGTAAAATAGGTTTTGCATTTTATGAAAATTCTTGGGTTGTTATAAATGAGTGTTTGAAAATTTATTGACAGGTCAAACCGTTTTTGTAGTGATTACCCAATCAAAATTAATGTGATTGCATTATTTCCCTCTAATCATATTCTAAATCCGGATATTAAGTAATCATATCAATGGTAAAATTTAATTCTCTGGTATGCGAGTTCAAACATGTTATTCTATGTTAGAAACAACCAAGTAAAAAATCATGTACCAACATTATATATACTTGATTAAGGTCTTGTTAGAATGAACTTTTGATTTGTGAAAATTTTGAAGCTTTATGAAATGAAATTGAAGTTTAAAATGAGATTTAGTTAATGTGTAAACAACATATATTCAATATTTTCGATACCAAATTTAACGGTTTAATGTTTTGTTTTTGAAAAATGTAAAACATGAAATATTTAGAAAGAAATTAAATGCATTAATTTCGGAATGGAATGCCACATAGCATTTATTTTTTAGAAGCTTAACATAACTCACATTGTGGTCCAATGGTAAATGCATAAACTCTTAAGTGCCAAGACCCTAGTTCGAATCCCACAAACATCAAATTTTTGCATATTAAATCGGCCGGATTTATGTGGCATGAGTGGATTAATCAAATGCTTAGATGACATTTATTGGTTGTCTATAATGCTTAGGTTGCTTTCTTGGTTGCCTATGTGGATTAAAAGATGCTTAGGCGTCTTTAAAAGATGGTGATGTGGATTAAATTGTTGGTGAGGTGGCATTATTTGGGTGATTATGTGGCATTAGTGGGACATGAGTACATTATATTTAATCATGTTTATATTTAATTTAAATATAAGTAGACACGTATTACTAATATTTTAGTCTGAAGCCGGGTTCACGTTTAATAAACGTTTTACTACGAATGCGAGATAACCTATCCGGTTAACCGATAAAATAAATTTTTTACGAAATTAAAATAAATAGTAAATTTGTATGTAAAATTAAAATAAATAGTGAAAGTATAAATTAAATAATGATCTGAAATTTACGGAGTGCTACATTAAGGGTGTGTTTTGAAAGTTTTTTTCAAAAATATAGGTCAAAACACATATTAGTGCCCCGAACTTGGCAAAGTGGATCATCCAGTACCCTGAACTTATAAGAGTGCAGAATGATACCCTAAACTTGACAAAATAGAATTTCTACTACCTTATACTAATAAACTCAACAATTAATTATTATTTTTTTTCGAAAAATCATTTTAGTATAATATATTGTAAACTAGTAGTTTATAGAAAAACTTTTAGCTAGGCAAATATATTTTTTTCCTAAAATTTAATTATTTTTTATCTTTTAAAAATTAATATAGTATTTTAATTAATTATTTAGAATAAAAAGAATGTATACTAGCAATTGATTTTTTTAAAATATTTTCAAGCGCATAATAAAGGTGTTCCTATTATATTATTAAATGTTTGTTTCAAAATAATTTTATAGATCGAAAAAACTTTATAACAAACTATATAGGAGTTTTGTAATTTTCGATTTATATATGCATATGAAAAAATAAATAGTCAAATTGTTATTGTCTTGAAATTATTTAAAACGAACACTGAAGTATATAATACAAAACGAAAACTTATTTATATATTTAGTTATAAGTTGATCTAAAAATTATTTAAAACAAACATTTAATTATATTATACGAAGATATATTAAAAGTAGCGCGCTAGAAATATTTTAGAAATCAATGCTACATATACATTCTTTTTATTATAAATAATCAACTAAAATACTATATTAATTTTTAAAAGATAAAAAATAATTAAATTTTTGGAAAAAAAATATATTTGTCTAGCTAAAAGTTTTACTAAAAATTATTTATTACTGTACAAAATAACCTACTAAAATGATTTTTAGAAAAAAAATAATTAATTGTTGAGTTTATTAGTATAGGGTAGTAAAAATTCCATTTTGTCAAGTTCGGGTTACCATTCTGCACCCTTAAAAGTTCAGGGTACTAGATGATCCACTTTGCCAAGTTCAGGGTACTAATATGTGTTTTAGCCAAAAATATATATTATTCAACATTTTTTATAAAATCGTACGTAAGTCAAAAGCATATCAATATTGAGCTCGAATAATTTGTAATACATAGGCAATTCTCATCATTTATTTTTGTTTTTAAATAAAGAAGCGTTAGATATTTTTAAAATATTTTCAGAAATAAAGTATGGTTACTTAAAAAGTCGTAAAATAGCAAAAAGCATTGGAAAAGTTTGTAACTTGTCATTATGGGTAAGTTTTGTACATTAAAGAAAAAAAGTATTATTGAGTTGTTTTTGGGCTAAAATTTTTGGGCCGTCTAAACGACGTTGGAAGATTACACCGTATTTGATGTTATATATAAGGTGTAATTTCATATATATACCATTAGGGTTGTGTTTGGTTAGGGTTTTTTAGGGGCTTATCGTGGCTTGGGCTTTTAATATAAGTCGGCTTATAAAATAAATCTCGTTTGTCACGCGGGCTTATGAAAGGGCTCATAAGTCACAAGTCTCTATAAATCTCAGCCCCATAAAAGGGGCTAAAAACTTTAGCCCGAGACTTTTGAACCATAAATTAGTTATATAACCACAAAAATATCGAACATATACCAAAAATTTATTTATCGAACATTCCCTGTTTTAAAAAGGACTTTTTTGTATGAGAAAATTTTCACAAATGTCCCTTTAGTTCACTTATGTTGTAAAATTAGTCTGAAATTTTATAGAAAACACCTTTGCCGTGATTTGCGAACTTGCGATTATTTTAATAGTCCCTTAATTATATCTGTATCTAAACCCCGTGCCTCCTCCTCTGCAGCTAAACACGGGTTAAAAAACCTCGTTCATTACATTTTTTCATATCAAAACTTAAATTGGTATAATAAACCGAAATCCCTTGCTTAAGTAGTCTCATTAAAGATATTTTTGGTGGACATAAAGGTGAAACTTAAATGTAGACATTTAGGTGAAACTTAAACACCATCATTACGTTTTATATGAGTTTGGAAGTGTTAAAGTCATTAACACTTAAATTTAATGCATGAAACTCAGATTCTAGTCGGAATAGATAGATAATTCGTTAAACTGACAAGAAAAAATTGTGCTCAAATTATTTGTTACTACCCTCCGTCCCATATTAAATTACCCAGTTTGACTATTTTGAGTCTTTTTTCATCAACTTTGACCGTAAATATTTTTGTTTGTGTTATATAATACTTAATGGAAATTATACCAATGAAAAATTTAATTCGTTCATGTATTTTGCATCAAGTATCATATACCATAAAAAGAAATAATTAAGGTCAAAGTTGAAGAAAAAAGACTTTAAAAAGTCAAACTGAACACTTAATGTGGGACGCAGGTATATATTATTAAGGAAAACTGTGAATCTTTCAAAATGGTCAATAGCATCCAACATTTAACATGTAAATACTATAACCGCCAAAAATCTTTTGTAATTATTGTTGTGGAAACTAATACATGATGTGACAGATAATTAAAGTGATACAACTAAAAAGACCCACTAATCCACTATACTCTGTTAATTAATGGTGCAAAATTGTTTTGCCAATTCAAGTTGACCCTTTTCACATGTCTAATTTCACGAGTTTGGCAAATTATTAAAATCATTTCTATCCACTTATGGCTAAAACCAAACCATTTTTTATATATTACATAATTAACTTCTGATAAATAACTTCACGCGTATAATGTGCATTCGAATTGGTTAGAAGTTACACATGGGTGTCGACTAGTTGTATGGTTGTATATATATATTTCGGGTGGGCAACGGGTAAATCGCAAAAGCAACAAAAAATAAACGAGTCCTTATTGATTCAACTGGTTCAACTGACCGAAAGTTTGGAATCATAAACGAACTATAAACACCAAAGGTAATAATGGATTTAATAACCTAATATTATACATAGCTTACTTGTTATTTTATTTTTGAAGGGCTACTATCTAAGGCTTTTATAGAGTGCAACCATATGTTTCATTTTCCTTCATTATATTCAATAAGTGTAAATATAATTACCATAGTACATACACTATATATACTTCATTAAACATGGTTGTTACAATTAGTTAACATAATTTTAACTTTTTTCCTAGACATGGATGTCATGGCTGCTACTACATCATTCTTTCGCATATGGTCTCCACGCCATGGTTTCGGTTGCATGACATCTCATACTAAGCTTGGATGTAAGGTAGAGACTATCGACATGTGTGATACAAGGACAACATATGATTTGTCGTCGTCTATGCAACTAAAAGCTAATGCTCGAGCTTTTGAAAAGGAGATTACTACCAGAAGTACTGGTGTTATGGATTGGAGTATGTTAGTCGCTGCAATTACAACAAACTTTTTGGAACGCGAGATGATGTTTCACTTGAAGAGAAAGTCTCAAACCATGGCTTCGGATGTTGGCTTAGGGAGACTGGTTCAAGATGGTTTGGTATACCGTCAAAATGTTTGTATTAGAACATATGAAACTGGACCAGATGGAACAACTCTGATAGAAACGCTAATGAATCATATGCAGGTTCACATGGTCATTTTGTACCTAAATGGATTTTTAATGCTCTTACTTAACAATTTAAAGTTGGATTCACAGGATACGGCCCTTAATCATACGAAGACAATTGGACTCCTAGGAGATGCCTTAGGTTCCACACCAGAGATGAAAAAGAAGAACCTAGTATGGGTGGTGACAAAGATGCAATTAGTAGTTGATCGTTATCCGACTTGGTATGACACTCTTATTCTATGGTACTATTAATCAATGATATTCTAGCCTTTGTATAGTGCAAAGTAATACACCTGATTTACGTTTACACACTTATAAGAATGACATAAATTTTTGTACATAGGATTTAATATGAACCACACAAAGATGATAAACTTGTTGATGTTGTTTGGCATTCTCAAATTTACAGTGATGATGTCGTTCAAATTGATACTTGGAGAGCTGTATCGGGTAAAAATAGTGGGCGTACTGATTGGTTGTTTCGTGATAGCCAAACAGACAAGATATTAGTAAGAGCTTCAAGGTAAAACCTTTTCACTAGAAAAATGCCCTATATATTCCAAAAATTTGTCATGATTAATGTACTTATTGCCTTATAGTAACTGGGTGATGATGAATAAAGAAACGAGAAGGCTGTCTAAATATCCAGATGAAGTTCGAGCTGAATTAGAGCCATACTATATGGATACACCACCTATTATCGAAGAGGATACTAAAAGCAATATGGAACTAGATAAGAGCATTGAATATGTTTGCAAAGGTTTATTGGTAAGTTACATGCTTCCTCTATCACACAAATAAGTGTCTACTATGAGGCGTGACACACACTATTAGAAAAATCGATCACTTTGAACCAATACGATATCACCTTTACTTTTTAGAAAAGAAATTGATTGAAATTATGAAAAACAACACTTATTTTGGGACAAGACGGAGGGAGTATTATCTAAAAGCAATGCTACAAGCCTATCAATAAGTTTCTCAGTTCTTAAGTACTTACATGAGATGATCCTTTGTATACATGAATATTCAGGCAACATGGAAAGATTTGGATATGAACCAACATGTTAACAATGTGAAATATCTTGGTTGGATCCTCGAGGTAATTCATCAACTCAATTTCTACTTTAAGTATGAATATCGCAGTCTCTTTTCATGATCATTGATGAATTAGGAGACTTGTTATTGCAGAGCGTTCCAAAGCGAATTCAGGAGAACTACGAGCTTGCTAGCATGACTTTAGAGTACCGCAGAGAGTGTAGGAAGGACAATGTTTTGCAATCTCAAACTTTTGTATTGTCAAACAACAATGGTGAAAAAGCTGATCATAAACATGTTGATTGCCAACATCTACTTCAACTAGAGGGTGAGTGTAAAGGCAAGATCATGAAAGGAAGGACTCGTTGGCGCCTAAACGTGCAAAAGAAGGCGAAAGTTGGGATGACTGATTGTTCATAACAGAAATGTCTACTACCAATTTAGTCCACAACTTTTATTTTGAATTTGGTATTGTAGTAGCATGTACTTTATAAAGACACCAAAATATATGAATATATGATATGATGATATTTTATGTAAGCCCAAAAGTTAAATCTAAAATCTAAATTAAGTACCGATAATAAACTATGTCTAAAATCTAAATATATACTATGCCCAGAATCATATGACAGTATCCCACTATTAGAAGCCCTAATGATATAATCAGAAGATGAACTGGTTGTCTGGTTCACTCGCGCAACTTTCGTACCTTAGCCGGGATATCTATTTCAGGCACCGTATTGCCTAACCAAAGTGACTCGTATGAAGTGATTTGCATCGATCAACAGTATTATCATATCAATTGGTTAAGTCATCATTCTTGAATATGATGTTGGAATATGGTAGTTGGATTAACTCGTGTACGACTAGAAATGTGTGGGCCTATTGGGGGCACACACGTTAAACATTTAGAGTGCGCTTTAACTTCACGAAAGCTTCTATTTGTAAACCTTAAGACAAGAACCGATTAGACAATGATCCTAAGCTTGTCCTAAAGAGTGAGGCCAGCAATAGAGATTCATTAACATGTCTAGGTTCGTTTTTGGAAGATAAGAATTGTTTTAAAGAGTTATGATAAGACTTGAACTTGGTTTCATAGTCTTATCATGAGTAGGGTTTTGAGGGGCTTTATAAACTCTCTTCCCCTAGCTCATTTGGGGCGTACCACCTCCCAAGAACTCAGAAAACATTCATCTTCCTCCTCTCCATCATAACAACCGATTACACAATCAATTTTGGGCTTCTAGTTGATTTTCGGTACACTTGTTTGTGTGTTGTTTGATTTTCGGTTAACACAAATAAGGTGTTGTTGGTTTGGTTTGATCCTAGATCTGTTCCAGAGGCTAGGGATCATTGGTTTACAGGTTTACAAAAGGTGTAAAGCAGTAGAAGCTGATCTAGGGTTTGGTTGTTGATTTTCGGTAATTCTGCCCTAATTAGGCTAACCGAAAATCAAGGAAACCCTAGATATACATCCTGATTTTCGGTACTGATTGCATAGGGTTGATTAGGTACTGGTATTCAGGTTGTTTTGGTATTACAAAGGTTGTTTGGGTATACGTGAGGTTTGGACTGGCATCCGGGCGCATTCGTTGGACGTGTTTGTGTGAGCACTCGTAAAGGTGACAATTTAGGCACTTGTTTCAAAAGCGTTTTTAGATCTCATTTGATACATTTGTTGTTGACTTCAAGGGTATGTTCTCTTGTTCCCTTTTTCCGTTTATTTATTGTGTGTTAACTATATGAACCAAACTTGATCCATATCCGCTGTGTACTCATATTTGTTAATGGTTAACTAGTTATCAAATCCCTACAGTGGCATCACGAGCCAACTCGTTTGGTGTTTTATGGGTTACACACATAATTAAACTCGCTAGAACTGCATGAAATCTTGTTTATTTATTGTTTTATTTGAAAATTATGGCAATTATATGCAATACTTGCCATAAATAATGAATAAACACCTAGATTCAACACAAAAGTTAACTTGATAAAAAAAGAATAGATTAAAATTAAAAGTTAATTAAGCTGTCATGTTATTCTATTCTTGTTTTATCTCGGCTGTAAGACAATCATGTTATATGATGGATGTGGCGATCTAGGCACTTTAGCAGAAAACCTAGTGAGAGACTTATGGTTCTCCAATTGGGGAAGACTCTTTTGAGAACTTGAGACATTATATGATTACTGCTTTCTATACAAGAGTTTGTCGTCAATTTTACTCCAATTTTCTGTCTGTTTTAATTGCTTATATGTGATATGCCATATGATGCTTAATATTTGCAAATGATTTTGTGAAACTCTAAATAAAACGGACTTATACTTATAGAGAAACTTGGAATGAACATGTCTAATATTACACACGTAATTATACTCCTTGTGACCAGTTATGTGTTATTTGCGAAACCGAGATTTTTGGACAAATTTAATACGGACATTAAACTATGAAATTTGATTTCTTGTATAATTTTAGTTTTTATGTGCGCAATATGGGGTTGAATTGATCTTTAATCTTATCCTATCCCACTACATGCTTCAGCATATGAGGGAATTATTGGAATTACTTATGTCTTCAGACGCTAGTAGGAGTACAATATAGGGTTTGATCAATTTGTAATCCCATCATATTGGCAACTATAAAAAACTAAATATAACAAAAGGGGTTTCTTAACATACAATAGCATCATTAGTCAATTGGAAGTATGACTCACCCATTGTTGGACTAACTACAAGAGAAGTTTAAGGCGGGTAAAAGTTAGGTTCCCCAAAAGAAGTCAGGTTTTTAATCCGCTCCGCGCTGACCTGTTTCTCCGCTTCTTTGTGCGTCCAAAATGGAGCTACCGAGAACATTTGATAAAATGATGTCTATACCAAAAAGGTTAACAAAATGTTTTCTTAACTTGTGCTACAAGATGTTTGCAGTTTCCTGGACACGATATTGTCACATATTATTGTAAAAATTATGCTTATACCCACATGTGAAGTTTTAAGTCTATGCCAGCCAAATGAAGAACACGTGCATTTGGATTGTCTTCTCTGGTCAGACCTCAGGGCCTTTCCAACCCATGGCGAATTTTTTCCATTGGTCAGACCTTTGATACTTATTCGCACGTTTTCCTTGGTCGACTTAAATCGAGTTCCTGGTCAGACCTCAGGACCCGAGTATATCAAGAGACAAACATTATTACATGCTGACTAATGTTTTTGACAAGTATCATAAATCTAAGAGTTGCATTAATTGCAATTAACGCTCGTCGCTTACCTCTTGCCCTACTTGTTTTCTCACTGGTCAGACCTCTGGTTAACAAGTAGGAGGTCAAGTTGGATCTTAGTCTTAATTAGTAAATTAATTGGGTAGTTAATTCTATTAAGAATTTAATTATCGAAAATACTAAATTGAACTTTCTATGTTCTGTTTAATTGTGTTTTGCAACATAATTCGTAAACGAAAGTTTGTTTTTCTTCAAAAGACAAACAGTCTCTTTTCCTAGTAAGAAGAGTGAGACATTACTTCTATCTATACTCATTGGTTGACAAGAATAAGATAGGATTATAATTGAAAATTATCAATTACATTAAACTCATTTCTCATTGTCTTTCATTACCCTTCTTTTCGGCTTTGAAATAATTGAAAGATAAAATATTTTGAGTAACTAGAGAACATTTTGTCTATAGCTACCAAAATATATGACATCTTGCACTTGTCACGATGTATGAGTTTAAACCGCAATGAGCAAAGAAATTACTAGCATATCCGCTGGGTATTTTTCTTAGACTCATTTTATTCCTTAAGGTGCTAAATACCCTTGTGGCTATGCAGACGATATAGGAGGAATTGCATGCTTAATATTCAAGTTAAATGAGAGCATGAATGGCTAGTCCCTCATCTACACAAGTAGAATTTCATATTCTCTACACAATACTTAAGTACATTGCTACTTGTAGGCATTATAAGAGAATAGGAAAGTAAATAAATTGCTATTTGATTTCTACTGGTGATGTAACACTTACAATGTTGACAAATCCAGTGGGAGTTTTGCATTTTTATTACTGAAATGACATTCTTGTAATGGTGTCAAATTCAGTGGGAGCTACAAGATTTATTTCCTTGATAGTTGCCCATATTATTTCTAGCTTGCTTTGAAATAATTAATTACTTTCCGAATATGAACAAACATATGTTTAAGTAAGATTGCATTTTATTTTATATGATAACAAGTTCTATATCTGAGGTTGCTTTCTGAAATGTTATCTATAGAATAATAATCCATAATTCCTCATTAAACATTATAGTTTGAGATCTACTTGTAACATCTATGACACTATCATATTATTTATACAATTGCGCGCTTGTCGTATTGGGTTTGTATACTTTAGGAAATGTTGTCCCGTACACAAGTGGGAAAAATCCTAAGTGTGTGTGATTTTAGTCAAATAAAACCCTCCGATATATATAATATATATATATATATATATATATATATATATATATATATATATATATATATATATATATGTATATATAGTAACATATTACGTATACGTAAGCTAAGTATCATACAAATTATTCTTTAGGAATGTAATAAGTAATCACACACGGGTTGTTTTTCTAGGGGAGAGATGAATGGAAATTCTACGTTCAAGTTTGTAAACGAGCTTGATTGTCATTCAAGTATTTGGTTTGTTTTAAAACTTTTTTTATAACTAAAAATTAAACTAATATTATTTTAAAGATTTAAAAATACAAGGGTATACTTAGAATTAATCTAAAATCTATAAATGAGGGATAAATGCTTGCTAAGTGACGTGAAATGTTTCATCAAGTGCGGGCTTAGGTTTAACGAATTAAAATCCTTAAAAAAAACAAGTTTCAAGAAATTAAATGACAAGTAAAGTAAAATGCTTTTGTGAAATAAATGACAGTATTTAAATTGCATTAAAAGTAAATGACTGGTATATGTTGTAAATTGGAAAATTCTAATGACTATTAATTTTTTAAACCTTTTTAAAACTGCACTTAAATTCCAAATCACTAATCACTTAGCAAACACAAGTTATTTACTCACTACTCATAACGAAATTAAATTTAACAAACATAGCATTTAATGGCAAAAATAAATCTACACTAAGCATGGCAAAAATCAAATACGCAAATATATTATGGAACGATAAAATAAAACTATTCTAAGTATTGAAAAGAGATTAGAAAATAGAACCCGAACTGAAGAGCCGCAATTAAACGAATACCACCCGATTTATTTAGCTAAAGAAAATAATTAAATTCTATCTAGCTAAATAAACCCTTAAGCTCCTCGCCTCGTGAGTTGACCGGTACCAAAAAGTCAAACAACAAAATACTTAAAATAAACTGTTAACCATATAACAGTTTACAAATCATATATCAACTCTTATACTAAAGAAATCGTGGCCCAAACAATAGTCCAATGATCAAATAACTATAACCAAACTTAGACTCAAAATTAACCAAACGCAGCTAGGCTAAATTTATCGTGGCCCAAGATAACTAATGAGACCCAAGATAATGAAATTTTCAAAACAAAGAGGGCCCAAACGCATTGGATATCTAAAACGAAAATCATCCACTTTGCTAAACGAGTTCTTAATAAGCTAGATTAAAAACAATCAAGTGCGAGATTAATAAGCTAATGATTAAGCAAATGAAAAGAAAATAAGCTCTTCGATGTTTAAGCTAAACTAGGGAAAACGTTTATGAAATCACTAAACCAATAAACACTTCGACGAGATCAAATAAGCATATGAACAATTGAGATCAAAACTAAATAAGCTACAACAGCCACAATAAGCACGACTAATAAGCTAAAATGTAAAAGTATTAAACATCTAATAACCTTGTTCGCACACAAATAAGCTAAAACGAAAACCTTTTGTAAACCGTATAAGCTAAACGAAGCACTAATATGAAACATAAAAACTACTAAGCTATTAGGCAACTTATTTAAATCTGAATAAAAACTTTTGGAACCAATAAAACTTTTAAATCAAAAATAAGCTAAATCCTAGCTTATTATTTAAGCTTGTATCCGGTTACTTATTTGGATTAAGAATGTGGAACAAGCAAGCTTATGAAAAGCTTCTTAGATCGTACACTTAATTCAAAATAAGCTGGGATAAAAACTCAGAAAATAAGCTTGAGAAAAGAGCTTATTTGTGAAAAGCTAGAAAAGAAAAGTGATTAAAAGGAATTAAGCACATTGATGAGCAAACAAATATGACCTTCATTAAGCTATTAAAAAGTTGTTACAATATCCTACTAAACTATTACAATAAGCTCCAAATTAACAATAAGCTAAAACATCAAAATAAGCTTAAACTTACTAAAAACTTTAAAAAAAAAACTAAATTCCTAGATAGGTGAAATTGAGGGGTAGCGTGTAGTATTTATAGGGCCAGGAAGGGTATTTTTGTAAATTTCCAATGATTAGGAGCCAATCATTGGCCTTGGATCCAGTGCACACGGATTGAGAGGCTGCTGAACCACCAGATGAAGAACACGTGGACAATTGCACCGCTTAATCCATACGCATTCATTTCGTCCTTTGATCAATTCCTTGTAAATGAAAAATGAGTATAAGTTCTTCCCTGCACCGTGTCGTCTTGTTACTGGCCCATCATTAGTTAGTGCTCCATCACGTGATTCAGTTCCATTTATTTGATAAACATGTGATCTGACGTCAAGTATAAAAAATCATAACAGATTTTCCATTTATTAAATTGGGCTTGTAATGGGCTTATTAACAATGGCTGGCCCGACCCATTTAAATGGGTTATGGGCTGGCCCAATAAAATCCGAGGGAACCGTTGGACTCGTATTCTCGTGTTCTTTCTGCTGGTATGCTCGGGGACTTTTCACGACTTCATCTCAGCTTGAGTAATAATTAGACTTGACCAAATTGAGCCCGGTAATTCCTGTTTTTGCACCGTTTTCAATCCTTTTACCTGCAAGACATAAAAATACCAAACAAACATATTTGCAATATAATTAAGCATATTTTAGTATTTTTAGTCCGATTAATAGTGTTTTACGGGGTATAAAAGATGTGTATTTTGGTATATCAATTCACCAACTAAGCCTTTGCAGGGTCCCGCACGCAATGTAAATAAAACAAACCCGGAAATAAATAATTTCATCCCCTTTAACTTATGACCCCCTCACAATCAAACAAGAACAGAAAAAGTCCATTAAAAGGTTTAGAAATCATTTAATTCGCACGCACCCCCGTTTTACCCATATTTTTTTTATTTTATTTTTTATTTTTTTATATTTTTTTATTTTTAAGCATTTTTATGATTTTCAAAATTTCCAACTTTCAACTTATTCATGCGTGACATAATGTAATGCTTTCATTATTCATTGATAACTTTTAGGATCACGGAACAAAAAGCACAAAAAGTGTCCAAATGGATAAATTCATCGTCCCCGACTTTCACCTCTCCAAGCCAAGCTTAAAAACAAGATCATTGTAAATTACAAGTTATGATGCTAACACTACTCATAAAAGCTAATTGTGTACTTACTTTTCCTCCCTTATTCCTAATTTTGTATCTCAAGATTTTATTTAAGTCATATACCCGAAGGCTCTTTAAGACTTTGTTTCGATACTTATTAATTTCGAAAATAAAGCGTATAACGGATTAAAAACGCAATTAATTAGCTCCTAGCCCTTTTTCAAAAGATCAAATGTCATCAAATTAAAGTACAATCGAGGCTGACCAAAACTTGGGGCATTTATTAGGGTTAATTAAGCAAGGGGGGGGGGGGGGGACACCATTCACTGTCATATACCCTTAAGGCTCTTTAAGACATAAATAGACCAATCTTATTTGCACCATATACCCTAAGGCTCTTTAATGTACAAACAAAGACAAAAATTTAGCAACAATAATCCATTCCATATTTCCCTTCGGCTCTTTAGGAATGAATAAGGCTATATTTCACTTATATTAGATTCTACTTACCCCATATACCCTAAGACTCTTTAAGGGATAAGCAAAATATTTATTTAATGTGTACATCTAGTATGCAAATTAAGTACTTCTCTAATGTTTACTAATCTTAGTCACAAAGAACTAATGGAAAGCTTCTATTGAACTAATTATTATCCAAAAAAAACCGCACAACTCTATTTATTAAACAATTATATATAAAGGTGAAACAAGGTAATGGGATAAAAGGCCACAATTTAACTCTCATGAGCCTTAAAGAAATCCAACTATTCTATGTTTAGCATCAAAACTTATACTCTACTTTATCATCTCTTGTTCTTCACAATTTAAAATTTCTAATAAAGAAACTCGTGAATACTTAGCCTAATGAATTAAGATTGACACTTTAACAAGTCACATAGACTGGCAACAATCTCAACTCTAATAAATCGATCTTCGCATATTTAAAATCAATTATGGGAACTTGCAAAGTCTTGACTTTTTCAAGTTAGACTTGCGTTTTATAGCTCCTTGTATAAAAGATTAGCAAAATCAATCTATTTACAGTTAAGGAGAAAGCTAAGATATAAAACCGGTCGGGTCAAAATTTACTTTTCGTTCTCACCAACGAAAAGCCTACATTCGTGTCAAAACACTTATTTTTTAATCAACTAGTTTTATTTTTCATCATCTCCTATTTTTTTAGCAAATATTACAATAAAAAAATTAAAATTTTGGTCAAAATGGGGTTGCAAGGGACACAACAAGGCACAAGTAAGATCACATTTCGATAGAAATCCCCTCCACACTTAGAATCGAACATTGGCCTCAATGTTCAAAAATGTCGGGTTTTACCCCCACACTTAGGAATGAAAAAGGCAATTGAAAAAAATTCCTAGTGTGAAAGGGGAAACAATATATATATACATGATCAGGAATGAGGATTTCCATAATAAGAAGAAGATCGAAGACCGGATGATTGGAAGATTGAAAACAAGCACGAGTCTTCATGATCTTGAGGAATCCTGCAAAAACGGAACCACATACCATAGAAAGAAGCACGTCCCCACATTTGGGCTATAAAACCACACACTTATTTATTAAGAAAAATAGAAAGAAGAAAAGACACGGGTTGCCTCCTGAGAAGCACTTATTTTTGTTTACCGAGTCTTGAGCCTGACTCGATCCCCCATACTTGAGCTGGTCAAGGAGGATAGAAATGGAGAAATGGGACATCCAAGTAAGGAATGTCCCCTCCAGAAATCATCATCGGGCTTTTAGAAAAATTAGAAATGATTTCGCCCCGATGTGATAAGAGAGGAGAAATGAGAATACCAGGATTGAACACTTTGTCCTCGTTTTCAGACGAAAAAGAAAGCAAAAGGTCAAACACTGGACAAAGGGTGGGTTGGGTGGGTAAAAGATTAGGCATAAGAACATCGTGTTCAGAAATGTCACCCACCACTTTGTTAGTAACAACACCCGTATCGGGCTTAAAATCAAAGCAAATCTCAACATTCGGTGGTTCCGGAGGAGGACGAGAAGGTGACGGATCATTAAAATGATCAAGGTTAGATGACTCATTTTCGGGAAGGGGAAGGGAATCATTATTAAGCAATTCTTTAAGAAAACGAATATCCCCTTCCGAGTCATAATCGTCATCCTCAATGCCCGGTGGCATCGAGTCATCGAAAGCAAGAAATAAATTGATCTCCTCCATAAGAGAGTCACTATCCTCAACGAGGATAGGAGATGGAGAGAGAGACTCAAAAATCGTATCAGCAATTTCTAAATTAAGTTCTTCCGGCGGTCGTGGAGATGAATTATCATACAACAAATTCTCAACAAGACAGATTTCTTCCTCTAGATCAAAGTCGGCTTTCTCAATTCCCGGTGGAATTGGATCGATATGAGCGAGTTCACCGGAGAACTCCTCGAGAAGATAATCAAACTTAGGTGAAGAATCAATTAAAATATCACGGTTAAGCAAAGATTCGATAAGATTAGACTCGGCATTGAAATAATGCGGATCAATCTTTGGAGAAATGATTTCTTCATCATCAAAAAGAGGGTTCGAATAAATTTTGAAATTTTCCATCGGAACGTCCTCATCAGAAAGTGACTCGTCATCACTAGAGGTGAAATCGTCGTTTGAATCAAAGAGAGGATTCGAGAAAGTCGTAAAAGTCAGAGAAGTTTCATTACACTCGGGCACATCACACTCACTTTTATTGTCGGAAATAACCTCGGACTCACTTGGGATTGGGACAAGGTTCTCAACACTAGACTTTATTAATTCGTCTGATTCCTTTTCAGGAATAGTGTCAAGATGCTCGTCCCCCATTATGAGAGAGTCCTCGGGTTCTTCAGTTGGTAAGTCGGGAGGGGAAGATGTGATAGCAACAGACGGAGAATATCGAGCAATAATATCTCTCAAAGGAATAGAATCATCCTCGTCGTTACAAATAGATTTAATACGTTGTGAAGCAGCAAGATACTTTTCTTCCATTAAAACGCGCTCCTTTTTCCGCATCTTAATGTCCAAACCTCTCTAAAACTTGCCAAGCGTTGTTTAATTTTAATCTCACAATATCTATTCTTATTCATCATCAATCTGCTCACCTCGAAATCTTTTATAACTCAAATCATTCGTGATATCATTAATTTCGTCATCAATCAACCGCATCTTACTCATTATTTCTTCTATGCTCATATCTTTCTTTTTAAAACTCTCTTCTTTATTAATCCTCTTGATTTCAAGAAGTTGAACGGTAGAAAATTGCGGGGGTTGAATTTGGTCAAGACCGAAAGAATTAGAATAATTGAAATTTTGGTTCATCGGTTTCATGGAAAGTTCTTGTGAGACTCCGACAATTATCACACAAAGAAAAACTGGGTGATTAGGTGAAATAATATTTTTCATTATGTTTTGATTGTAACTATGATTCTCTGCTCATGACAAGCTGTGGAATCGTCTGGTGACAATCATATGCATAATAGAATTGTTTCCACATAACTTACACAAATATGTCTCGTACTGAGGTTGGGTAAGTTGTAGTCGGAAAAATTATTGATCATTTATTGAAATAATTCGGAATGTGAGGAATCATTAAGCGAATGAATTTTCATTTCTCGAAGCGCAAAACGAACAAAATCCACCTTTTAACGGGCCTTCACACCCACAACAAGTGACTGGCTTTCCATCGCCATAAGTGCAATTTAAACAAGTTCCATCTAGGAAGATTTAAAAAACACACTGTTGCACGTTCATAGATAACAATAGAAGCCATGCATGGTTGTCACACCCCCCACACTCGCGTTGGTTTGAATGACATCATAAGAATTAAATCAATATAGAGGCATAAGAAAGAAAGAATTAAAACACCAAAAAAGGCTAAAGAGGGTAAAGGAGAATATTTTTAGATTTTTGAAATAATACATAAGAAAAGAAATAAAAATAAGAAAGAAAAATATTTTTGGTATTTTTTTAATATTTATAAAAGAGAATAAAAATAAAAATAAAAATAAAAATAAAGATAAGAAGAAAAATATTTTTTGATTTTTATATTTTTTATAAGAGCAAAATAAACTTTCCGAAGAAAGGATCTTCAAGGCTCGAACACAAATAATCCGTATAAATCGATATACTCTCCCTTGAGGGCAGCGACGCCATTTTGATGTTTGTCAAATAAAAACCCTCGATATATAATATTATAATTATATATATTTGCTTTTATATACTAATAAAAGAAAATGAAAAATATTTTTGTATTTTTATATTTTTATAAAGAAAAATAACTTCACAGGGAAGGTTCTTCAAGGCTCGAACACAAACAATCTCGTAAAAATCGCTACACCTCTCCCCGGCAGCGGCGCCATTTTGATAAACGTCAAACGCGTGTCGTAATAATATATAGTATATCCCGTCAGATAAGACAATTACTTTAGGAAAAATAATAGTCTATCTTCCGAGTGTCGTTTCCACGGCGAGAGATGAATTGAAATTCATGAGAATGTTTCGTTTGGTGCTTGAATGACAAATATTTTGGTTTTGGTTTTAAACTATTTTTATACTAAAAATTAAACTAATATTAATTCTAAGATTAAAAACTAAAAGATTATACTAAAATTGATATAAATGACAAATATGCTTGCTAAGTGACGTGAAATGTTCCTTAAGTGCGGGCTTAGGTTTAACGAATAAAAATCCTTAGAAAACAAGTTGCAAGAAATTAAATGACAAGTAAAGTAAAATGCTTTTTAAAATAAATGACAAGTATTTAAATTGCATTAAAAGTAAATGACGGTATGTAAATTGGCTATTAATTTTTTTAAACCTTTTTAAACCGCACTTAAATTCCAAATCACTAATCACTTAGCAACCATAAGTTAAACTACTCACTACGCATGGCAAATATCAAATAAGCTAACATTTTATAAAATAACTAATTAAATCTACACTAATTAATTGAAAAATGATAGAAAATGTAACCAAATTGAAGAGCCGCAAATAAACGATAACCACCCGATCTTACAAACTTAATAAACAAATAAGTTTATCACTTTTAAGCTCTACTTCACTAATTAGCAAATAAAGGTGTCAACTTTATCTACTAATTACTTTCATAAAAACTATAAAGATAAAAACTTTATCTATTTATCAACCTTATAAGACCCTTAAGCTCCGGCCTTAGATGAAGAAGGATGGAATAAGAAATAAGACATGAAAAGTTAAGACAAAATAAGCTAATAAGATGAAAACTTTTTTAGAAAAATAAGCTATTTTGAAAACTAATTTTTGTAAAAATAAAACTAGATTAAATCTAAAAACTAGAATAAGCTAAAAAACTATCAAGGCTTTTTCGAAGAAATGATGAAGAATATAAGCTTATAAATAAGCCACTTCTCAAATAAGCTACAATTACCCTATAATTACAAGTTGATCACTTCATCTAAAACTTCACTTTATGTTATTTTTGTAGTCAATTTCAAAAAGATGTGAATGTTGTAAACTTCCGAAAGAAGGTTTCCCGGAGTCTCTTCCTAATATGAAAAAGCTGGAGCTAAAATTTGATTGCAACTTAATGGTTGTTATGGAGGATGATGAGGAACAATGCCAATGGGGGAATATGATGAACAATTTTATGAAGGAAAATGATGATGATAATGGTAAAAAAATGATGATGAGGATTACAGAGTTGGAGACAAAGAGCGGGAGAAGATGAAAAGGATTACAAAATTTATTTTTTGTATGCTTTATCAATAGTTAAATAAGTGTGCATTATGCACACATTAAAAAATAGTTTTTGTATTATATACCCAAACAAATAAATAAAAAGTACACCCACCAACTAGTTGTCTTAAAATAAATAATTTAGGTTGGCATAATGTACAAGTTGATCAATGTACAATGTATTTGTGCGTTAGTACCTTTTAAATTAAAAAATCAGAGTAAAATTATTATAAAATCAGTTGTCATAAGTATATATCGCCCCAAAAGTACAAATTACCCTAAACAAGTTTGTGTATAAATAGTTTACACATACGGGACATATGTTAAAAAGAGAAAAATTCCATAAAGAACACTTTATTCTCAAAGAACAAACCGGTGGATCTCCACCTTTTATTTTAATATGATCCAATGGTGTAGATATTTTCCCATTTTATTTTTAATATTTAGATTGGGGTATTTTCGTAATTTCATCTATAACTTATACACTCTGATATAAGCACACATATCATTCATTTCTCTCGACCTTTACACACACACACTTACACACACAGTAACCACCCACCCCTAAATCACTCCCAAATCTAACCCTAATCGGTATTCATCAAAATTGATGGTTGAAAAAGGACGTACGAGACGAAATGAGTTTATCTAAAGATGATCCGTCGCCCAAATCATCTTCGTTGCGTGTTTCCGATCCAAATAAGCATCGGAATAAGCTAATAGGTATACATTTCTTTTATTCTTTGTTTATTTTGCTTATTTTGGTTCTTATTTAAAAGTTTTTAGTTTTTAGTTTTTGTTTTTTGATTATTTTATATTTCAATTTGTGAATGCTTATTTCTATCAAGTAACTATATCAGACAGAAATCAAACATAATAAGCAGGATTAAGCAAATTTAAACTATAATAAGATGGCAATAAGCAGATATAAGCTAACAATAAACTGAACAGCTAGAAAATTAAATGGCAGTAAGGTAAAATAGGAAAATATAAAGAGAAGTGTACCTCACACCTCAGCTAAACAGAGGTGAATGCTCACTTGAGCTTAATCTATAAGCTCTGGCTTGTAAATAACAAGCCAGTAAAGTCCAATAAGCCCATCCAAAATTGGCTTATCATCCATTTATAAGCTGAGGTATATTTAGGAGAGGAAATGAGTATCAATAAGCTTAGTTAAGCTTTGAGAGCTTAACTAAGTGACAAACTGGCTTAAGAGTAAAGAGATCTTATTAAGAGCTTATGATGTTATTAGTTAAAAATTCTAAAAATTAAAAACATTTTAAAAGTAATAAATGCCAATTTCATAATAGAAATAGGGATTTACAGGGCTTTTAAGGAGAATTACATTTTAAGGAAAGATTGAATAAGGTTGGAAATAAGCTAAACTACACTACTTTAAACTACCATACTCCTAGATCTAATCCTACTCCTCGTTATCTTGCTCTGTGAATGAAGCCTTCTATATATAGGTGTGTGGAGAAGGTTCTGGGTCTTCAGGACGCTCGCATTGCTTTAATCACGATCATTCATTCATACCAACTGTTGATCAATCATTTTGAAGGTTAGATTGCTGTGCCAAGCCCCCCAATATCCAATCAAATAGCTGGGGATTGCCAAGCGTGTCATGACCTAGGTGTCAGATAACTTGTCAGATTTTCCTTCTAGAAGGGTTTAGATTTCAATAGCAGAGTAAAAAAAATAATTTGGGTGACAGGGAAAATTTTAGGAAGGAGGGTAGAGTTAACAGTAAACTATTTCTTCCTGCCTTTTTCTTTTTTTATTCGTTTGTTGTTTGACCCGGGGTATGAGTAGGGAATTGGGCTCGGGATTTATAAAAAGAGATTTGGCCGATGTAATTTTTAGGCTTGGGTAAAGGTAAAAAGGGTTTTATAAAACACATTTAACAACTGTTAGTTATGGACTAACAGTGTTAGGGTTTTTGGGACTTTTGGTGAAATTGTGTTAACATTAAGGACATTTTTGGTATTTTGAAGGTCTTGTCTTTTTGTGGGTTGACCAATGTTGACCATGGTTGACCATTTGACCTTTTTGCTATCAACTCCCGGCTCTTGTGCACTCTATCTGTTCCCGTGTCCGTGTTTGTTCGATTTTGACCGTTTTCTTGTGTTATTTGCAATATCCGTTACTACAATCAAAAATGACAAAACAAGAAATATACAAGATAATTTGCATAATTGTTCAATATTAGGCCATTTTTGGTATAAATAGGATATGTGATTTTTATATAATCAAACATTACTTTGAAAGGTAAGGGTTTCTCCCAAAACGTAGTGTCTGAGGTCAGAGAAAAAATTGATTCTTTTGTTGGGACACGTCATCCCTATTGGTATAATATTATATCCGACTAGGTAGTTTGCAAGTCTGCGTAACCATGGTTCGTTTTGTGTGTGTTGGTTTCAATAAGAGTTTCTCTGGGAAAGTTATCCATCGAATACTTCCACCTTATCATCGCTTGTTTCTCACATTTTCAAGTCGGGATAAGTGATCGGCTGTAACATTTTTGGTACCTTTTCTATATTTGATTTCTATGTCAAATTCTTGTAGAAGTAAGATCCATCGAATAAGGCGTGGTTTAGCATCTTGCTTTTTGAATAAGTGCCTTAGAGCTGAATGATCGGTGTGAACAATAGTTTTTGAGAGAATAAGATAGGATCTGAATTTGTCAAATGCAAAAATACATACTGCCATAAGGTCAATTTCGGGTTACTGTGTATTTTTGTTGAGCAGAATTAAGGGTTTTGCTTGCGAAGTAGATTGGGTGAAAGTTTTTACCATCTTTTTGACCTAAGACGGCTCCTACAGCGAAATCACTTGCATCACACATAAGTTTAAACGAAAGATTCCAGTTTGGGCTTAGATCACAGGGTGGCCATGTGAGTCTCTCTTTGTTTTATAATTCAAATGGCTTTTTGTAATTCATCATTGAATTCAAATGGAGTGTCTTTTTCGAGTAGTTTAGTTAGAGGTCGAGCAATTTTCAAGAAGTCTTTAATGAAACGTCGGTAAAAACCGGCATGTCCGAGAAAGCTTCTAATACCTTTAATATTAGTAGGGGGTGGAAGTTTTGAGATTACATCAATTTTTGCTTTGTCAACTTCAAGTCCTGCGCTGGACACCTTGTGTCCAAGCACAATTCCTTCTTTGACCATAAAGTGACATTTTTCCCAGTTTAGAACGAGATGAGCGTCTTTACAATGTTGGAGCATTTTATCAAGGTTGTTTAGGCATGTGTCGAAAGAGTTTACAAAAGACGGGAAATTCGTCCATGAATACTTGACGGTATTTCTTTTGATCATATCGTGAAGTATTTGCCAACATACATCTTTTGAAAATGTGGAGGATGGGAGGCATTAATTTAAAACCAAAAAGGCATATCGCCTATAAGAGTTATTGTTCCGAAAGGACATGTGTACTGTTGTTTCTTTGGTTCATTAGGTACGTAGGGAATTTGAAAAATACCCAGAAAAATCATCGAGGAAACAGAAGTATTTATTTCCTGCTAGTCTTTCTAGCATTTTTTAAAAACCAAGAAAATCACTTCACTTCATATTGATGACCAAGAAATTAAGGAAAAAGATGAGAAGGATTGTAGAGAGAGAGAGTAGAGAGAGAAAATAAGAGAATGAGGGAAGGTTTTCTTGTAAAAATGTGAAAAGTTAACAAAATGACCAAACACCCCTCATATCCTTGAGGACGGGTGTATTTGTTATCAAACTAAAGGCTTTATGCTTTAGTAATTCTACGGGCCGGGCTTGGGTTTACTTGGGCTTTCGCATAATACACGTGACCGGTTAGCTTACATATAAGAGCCCGTTTAGCCTATTACAACGTATATTAATTAATGACCATGGACCTTAAATAATGTAATGAACAAACTTCCAATTGTTTCGACTCAATATTTTGAGGCTAACAATCTCCCTCGAAGGTGTGTTCATTGTGGACACTCCTTTGTTGAGGATCAATGAGATTGCTTTTGTCGTTAAGCTCTTGTGATCTTTGTCTCTGTCTACGTTGTAGGCTTGTTCCTTCATGCTTTGTGATCTTTGATCTTGAGCCTTTGTCATTGTCTTTTGACTTTGCTTTACGTTTCCGAGATCTTTAAATCTTTTATCCTTCCATCTTGATCGTCTTTGCCACCTTGCGATCTTGTGTCTTGACCTGCTTAGCTCATACTTTGTATAATCTTGTTAGCCACACCCTCCCCCCCCACAGATCCCTTGCTAACATTCTCCCTTGATTGACTTGATATCTTTGAAGGAAGATCTTGTATATCAAAGTTTGTTGCGGAAGTCTTTGTCTTAAACTCTTGAGCTTTCATGATCTTGAATCTTGATGCTTTTCTGTTGGTCTTTGTTGTTTTCAGCCATGAGCATGTGGTATTGAATCCGATCTTCAGCGTGATATAAGGACTCATCACCTTCTCCATCTTTATGTTTCCTGAAATAAAATTGTTAGCAGTAAGCGTGATTGTGGACGAATATGGCTTTGTCATTCGTCCGGATTTGGTTAGATTAAACCTTTGGTTCTGTAGGACCATTTTACAGTATAAATATTATACCTATGATCAGGTAGATTCAAAGAATCTCCTTGACAGGGTTTCCAGCTCAAAGCATAGGATCTTCTAACACAAGATGTATTAGATTTACCATGCTTGCTAGTTCTCATTTTAGGAACTTGTCTCAAGCAGACAACACTGGTCAAGAGGTGAATCAGATAACGTACTATCTTTCTGATTGAGTCGTCAATTCATTTACTGGAACAAGTTTAATTCACATGGAATCGCACCATCGCATTTTCTTTCAGCTTGACACAAGTTTAATTTCATATGAATCTCGCAAGTCACCTACCAAGAGCTTGTTGATGCTTGGCTCAAAGCAGGATTTCCATATTCATTGTGAGTACACATAAGTATAACTTTTTTTTTGGAGTTTCTGGCATATCTACAAGATATGCGTAGGACTCTTGATAACAACTGTGAACAAATTGGTGTTCAACAGGTGTTGAAATGGAATGTGTCCTAATGAGATTTTATTTAATGATCTCTTGGCCTCTAGGACTCGATTAGGTGTGTCTTTAGTTTTTAGTAATCGGAGGCTAGAGAAGACTGACCATAATTCATTATCTAACTAATCAGAGTGAGAATGTCAATAGAAAGTATGTGTTTTCTCCGTGATCAAATGAGAGATAAGTTTCTGTTGACAGAAACGAGATGACTAGGGAGGCGTTGTGCATTGCATCACTGGGTCCATGATGTCGTCTTCAATGTCAGCAATCAACTTGTGATTCTGACAGCATATGTATTGACTCGGTTTCTGCCTAAGTGTATGGAGGGATACTTTCTTTAGACCCTTTATCCATACATTTCTTTTTAATTCTTCAACCCCTTCAATGCTTTACCAAGGAGTATTTACTTAAAAACCTTGTTGTGGTTGTTCCAGTGTTAGGATCAATCTTAGGTCTCGGCATTTTTACCTTATTCACATTCATCTCAATCATTATCTAAGGAATGCTATTCTAACTATGGAGTGTCCTTGGGAGATCCCTCTGGTTCTGGTTAGATCATAGGACATATTACCTATAACCTTACCACCTTATGACTTCAGTATCATCGTGAAATAAGCATGTTGTTTAGGGTATTGAGATCGTAACCTACAACCATTTTCGACAGAGTATCAAGCACTTTGAGTCGATAAATCACTTATTATTTTTCATGATCACATTTGAAATACATTTCTCCCTTATTTTAAATACTTAATTCACTTAGTTTTTGAAATACTTTGTGATTTAAAATTTGTCATGAAATACCATGGGGAAAACTTTTTACTATAGCATTGGATTACATGGAACTTAAACTTCTCCCTCAGATTATAAACATATGTTTGACACAAAAAAAAATGATACCAAGTTGTAAATAAAATATAAATTTGAGGGTTTAGCATTGTGAGCAACACGATTTTTAAAGATATTAATTGTATCGATGAATTCTTGAAAATTGTTGCCAACCCACCTATCATCTTATAAACAGTCAATCTATTTAATTGTATTTTTATTCCGTAGATGTTATTAAGACCTTTTATAATGTGTTGAATACATAAGAATTTTCATGTTATGATGTATCCAACAATCATTAAAACATTGTTTTTTAGAAAAACCCCCCTCAAACTTTGACTCATTTAAAAAATGACACCAAATGTAGAATAATTGTCTTGTAAATCAATATGAGGGATGGAGTGTTGAACACACAAAACTTTGAAGATTATGAATTGTCATTGAGAAATTGTTGACAAAAATTGTCTACGGTTCAATTTTGGAAAAAAACCTTATGTTAGAAAGACTTCTTTCTACCGCGAAGGATTAAAGGCAATTATGGCGTACACTCTTCATTTTTCGTCGGGTCGCGTTGCAATCTAAGAGTGATTACAAAGTCATATAGAAAAATTAGAAATGACATGTTTTTGAAAACATTTGAAACTCCTGTCTTCGAATTCATCTTACACGCCCGTGTTTGTACGATATTAATAAACATTTCTAGGTACGTAAATTGTTATCGGATTCACGAGAATCGTCGAGACGATTTTTTTTGAATATTTTTTCTGATTTTTTGATTTTTATTTTCTTTTTGAAATTTTATTTTTGGATTTTTCTTTTTTCAAAAGTAGTGTCATGGTGATGTTTGAAGAAATATCAAGTAGATTAATTTGTCTGAACCTCCAGTTCTGCTCGATCAAACATTTCTACACTACAATTCGCCTGACAAGATACTAAAACCTATCTTCGGATAGGGCTTTTTTTTTTTTTTAGTAAACTATCAGCCAATTGGTATTCAGTTCTGAAAAAGTACAATTTCATTTATTATTACGTTTTAAACCATGGTTCCTTGATGAAATGATACGGTGTATGGATGTAATGGTACGGTGAGTGCTTGCTCAGTCGGTGTTGCATGAGGATTGTATGGCTGACGTGAGTGGCAATACAACGGTTATTTTGTATGTAGTTGTATCCATAATCTTGAAGCTGTGTCCGCATCCACATTACTTGAGCACAAATTGCGATAAGGCCAATACATTTCAGACTTGGGATGACATTGAAGTAAGTCTTACTTCTTTGCCATCCAACTAACTAATTTATTCATAGGAAAACTATATCCTCCAAGAAGTGTCTTTTCGGTTACGAGTATCAACGCAACCGGCTATGATCCGGCATCTGAAAAAGCTGTTAGATCAAAACCAGAACCTTCGAGGATACCAGGAAGTCACATGGTTAATGGTACCTCTTAAGTATCGAAAGATCCTTTTAACCTCTTGTGCGTGTTTTTCAGTTCGGTCTGATTGATATATTGCACAGTAACATACTGCTTGCACTATGTCTGGTCTACTAGACATCAGATACATGAGTGACCTGATTTTGCTAAAGGGTGTCAGTTTGGTTACGTGTTCACTACTCAAGTTTGCATCTAATTCTTGGTTTCAGTCAGCATATGGTTACCAATGCTTTGTCCTTTTTCTTAACATGTTTTTTAAGAATCTCAAAAGTTATTTGGCCTGATTTATAAAAATACCGCAGGGGAATTGGGGGATTGAAGTCCTAAAAATAATTTCATTTCCCCCATTAAAAGACATCTCTTATCTACTGTTGAATATTAATTTTTTCAATTCGTTGAGAAAATTTGAGTTTGTGGAACCAAAAATTATTGTCATTCGACGTAAATTTGCACAAGTAGAATTTCCTCCCCCGTATTTTATCATGAATAGGGTCGGCGTCAATGATTCCTTTAGTAAAAACCTTTGGAAATAAGGAATTTTGGAGAGTTCATCATTACCGAGGCTCTCGGAGCTTGTTTTAATTCCATATAGAGCTTTCCTTGACGAATAAAAACTTTTTTTGGTAATCAGGATCATCGAATCCGTTCTTGGTTATGCACATTAAACTCCACTTTAATGGACCATATAGAAATGCAGTTTTCACGTCCATTGATAATTGGAATAGACTTGTGTGCAGCGCATAAGCACAAAAATCCTGACAACCTCCAACGAGCTAACTGGGGAGGCAAATGATTCGTCAGAAATCAATAACCCCTTCCTGAGCCATATCCTTGCTACAAGTCGTTCATTGTTGCGAATTACAGGTTTGGTCTTCATCCTCTTTTGTTTTTTAATAACACTTTAGCTTGATTACGTTTCTTGCCAAAAGGTTTGTCAACGAGTTCCTGTTTGGGAATTATACTTTGAGTTGATTATGACAAAACATATTAAAGGTGGAGGACCTACAAGACAAAGTTGGAATAAACATTAATGCTGATTGAAGATTAGTCAAACAGTATTTAATGCTCAGCTAAAAGATAAAGATCAACATTAATGCTGATTGAAGATTAAACATTAATGATGATTGAAGATTAGTCAAATAGTATTTAATGACATTAATGCTGATTGAAGATTAAACATTAATGCTGATTAAAGATTAGTCAAATAGTATTTAATGCTGATTTATTGTTTCCTAATCTTACTTGTTCTTATCTTGTCTTGTAAACCCTAACCCCTCTAGTATATAAAGAGGGGTAGGCGTCTAGTATTCGGCATCCAGAAATCATAGAGCTCTCTAATGAGAGTCGTCTAAAAGGTGTGTGTGCTTTGTAATAGTTAGATAGTCATAGATGAGTCATGAATCATCTATGTACTAGTTAGTTTATTAGTGTTTTATGAATAAAGTAAACCTTGTTCATAACATTGATTGTGATCTTTATTATTCCGCTGCGTGTTTCAATCAGTGTTATTATATCCTAGATGGGTTAGATCGTGGTTTCACAATTGGTATCAGAGCAGGTTGCTCTTGATCTAGGGTTTGATACAAGGTTTTATTCGTGTATATTTTATGGTTTTTGGTAGCAGCAGATATACACTAATATTAGGGTTCCAACAAACCCTAATATGCTATGCAAGAAAAAGTGTTGTTGTTTTGGTTTGGTTGTTAATACAGCTAGCATTACTCAGTTAAGTCTGCTAACGTTGCCTGATATAGCTAGTTTGTACCGCTAGCGTTGGCCGATATCGGTTTAAACAGTCACGTTATTATGCTCAGTGTCTAATTTAATTAAGGAATGAGGATTTTGTCAAGAGACATATGTCTACTTATACATAGCAGG
>BQNB010066355.1:0-34598 GCA_026074375.1 Tanacetum coccineum
AATGCTAGCAATCAGAAAGTGAAACCTGTTAACATCAAATGCCTTTGTGAGAAGATATGCAACATTGTGATCTATATGTATCTTAATCACTTGAATGAGCCTCTTCTCATAAGAATCTATGATGAAATGGTACCTCATTTTAATGTGCTTGGTTTTAGAATGAAACACTAGATTCTTCACAATACAAATGGTGCTTTCATTATCAATGTAAATCTTGGTGTTCATAAAATTGAACCCATAATCAAGTATCTGATTTTAGATCTACAACACCTGTCTATAGCAATTTGCAGCAGCAACATACTCTGCTTCAGAAATGTAGTTGGCAACTATAGTTTGCTTTTTACATTGCCATGAAATCAACCTTTTTCTAAGAAATTGACAACCTCATGTTATGGATTTCCTGTCAAGGCTAGCACCGACATAATCACTGTCAGAAAAGTCTTGCAAGTCAAATAATGAATCCCTAGGATACCAAAGGCCCAATTTGGGACGACCTTTCAAGTATCTAAAGATCCTCTTCACAGCATGAAGATGTAAGACTTTAGGAGTAACTTGGAACCTTGCACAAGCACAAATAGTAAACATTATGTCAAGCCTAAAAGCTATCAAGTACATCAATCTAATTCATTGATCTGTATAATGAAACATCTACTAACTTAGCTTATTCATCCGTAACCAATTTCCTTATTAGATCTCCCCCCACCCTATTAGAGTGCTTGTCATCCTTGAGTAATGCCTTGTTAGTCTCAATTAGAGTGCTTGCTGTCTTCATTATGACAAAATCAAACTTCTTCAATATATCAGCCACATACTTGTCGTAGCTGATGAAGATTCCATCATCTTTCAGCTTTACTTGTAACCCTAAGAAGAAAGTGAGCTCCCCCATAGAACTCATCTGGAATCTCTTGTACATCATCTGCTCAAACTCAATACATAAAGACTTCTTTGTAGATCCAAAGATGATGTCATTAACATACATCTGCATTAACAGGATATCACCTTTGTCCTTCTTAATGAATAAAGTCTTATTAATAGTGCCTCTAGGAGCTTGATGTAGACCATATAAAGCTTTTTCCACTTTATAAACTTTGTCAAGGAACTATGGATCTTCAAAACCAGGAGGTTGGCACACATACACCTCCTCTTCAATAGTACCATATAAAAAGGCACTCTTCACATCCATCTGGTACACAATAAACCTCATAAATTATGCATAGGCCAAAAATAACCTAATTGCTTCTATCCTAGCAACAGGAGCAAAAACCTTATCATAATCAATGCCTTCTTCTTGGGTGTAACCTTGTGCAACCAGTCTTGCCTTATTTCTAACTAATATCCCTCTCTCATCTTTCTTGTTTCTATAGACCCATTTAGTTCTAATGGCATGCTTGCCTTTGGGTAAATCAACCAATCTCTAAACCTTCTGCAATCTAAACTGTAGCAACTCTTCTTGCATTGCCTCTCTCCAGGTTAGATCTATCAAATCTTTTGTCATCTTCTTGGGTTCTATTTGTGAGAGAAAACAAGCAACTAAGCAGTTTTGATAATCTTTATGATTTGTTCTCCTCTACTTTTTGATGTAACTGACTATAGCATGTTCTTCAGAAATCTTGGTCATCCTCCTTATTTGAGTAGCTGAATTTATATCTCCAATGATCTGGTCTTTAGGATGATCCTTGTGAATTTTGGTTGTGGGAATAGGACTGACATTCATGGTGGTTATCAAGTTGTTAAGGTCAGCCTCTGCACCCACATCTTCATCATCATATACACCACTACAAATACCAGCATTTAGAAGATCAGCAGTATCCTCCAAATCAGGCATAAGAGGATCAGTTAGAAGATAATCAGCATTATTAAAAATTTGCCCAGCAGTACTAACAGATGGACTAATAGTACTATCTCTGTTAGTGTTGTTAGCATAACCTTCCTTCTGTTGAACAAGCAAATTATCCAATTCAGCTCTAAAATCTTGCACATTCTGGTCATCTTCTTTATTTGAAGCTCCTCCTTCTTTTTCTTGATCATTTCTTTCACAGTACATGTTGTTTTGTCTGGGAACTTTAAGCAAGACTTGACTTTCATCAAGTAGCTTTTCTAGTAATTTTACCTCCTTTAGGACTTCCTCCAAATGCAACAAATCCACCATCAATCTCTTGATAATCTGTAAGAAATGACTTGTTTCCAGTTGTTGGGAATTAAGGGCTTTTATAAGTTTCTACTGCTGGTTCAACTTAGTACTGCCAAGAGAAGACTTAGTACTGCCAATTTAAGTTAGTACTACTAGTGTTATAGTTAGTACTGTCAGTACCAAATGTTAGTATTGTTAGTTTATTAGTACTGTTAGTTATAATAGTTAGTACTGCTTATGTGATATGCATGAGATATATTAGGAAGAGATATGCATGATCATGTAACACGCTTTGTAAGCCCATTAGGGTTTCCTTGGTGTATAAAAGGAACCCTACGACATAGATCTAGATATCATTTTTTCATCTTAGTATTCATAGTTTGCATAGCAATTATATTTAGTATTCATAGCTATTTTGTAACTCAAAATAGTATTTAATATACTAAAAGTTTAGTAAAGATCTTGTTTTACTGTTTCATTGTTCTTTTAAGTATTGCAAACTAGATTCCGCATTGTTTATGATATTCTCAATCTTAGTTTCTACTATAGTTGTCTTGGATATATCCAATACAACTAAGCTTTAACAAGCTAAGTAAGATCTGTCAAAAAGGGATCAACAAGTGGTATCAAAGCTTGTTGAGAAATTTGAATAAGAAGAACACTATATCTATACAAGATCTCATAATCAAAGAGAAGATAGAATCACAGTCAGAAACTATCCAAATAGTGTCAGCACTAAAACTTCAAATACTCAAAATAGGTGTAACACCCCCATTTTTACAATATAGCAGTGGAAGCTAATCTAGGGTATTACTTCATGGATACAACAATCATAATTATAGAAAACGACTCAAAAGAGACGTTTATTCAAAAGATATGTTATCATTCATTTCAAATCAGATTTTTACAAAGGCAGGTCCCAAAATCTAGAAACATAAAATGTGAATGATAACAAGTTTTAGCCATCTTCGAGTCCATGCCACTCTGTGCCGTATATTGCTCAATAACCTGAGATAAACATGCTAAAAGGTCAACACAAAGGTTGAGTGAAGTTCATAGGTTTGAAATGTAATAGTTGAATACAAGTTATAGTGGAAATATTGGTATTGCAGGGACAATCATCATTGGGAACATTATTGATTGCATCTAAGCTTATGACATCAATACATTAACAGGTAAATCACCGTAGTGATATTGGTTAGGGACAGATGTCCCCGTGGAAAAGGTAACTTGCCAAGGTTACTTATTAGGACAAGTATAGTGCGTTTGGCTACCCCAAGCATCTGTATACAAACGGGAGCCATCACCCCTAATATATCAATTCACAATATTCACGTTCACTCGCAATGCAAGTAATTAATGATTCATGATATGTAAATAATGGCACTGGAAGTTTAAAATAACGGTTCGTTAAGCTAGGAAGCAAAATGGGTCAAATTAAGGTTTTAAAACGTAAACGCGAGGGTTTTAAGTTCAAATTCCTTCATTAATCAATAAAGTGGTTATTTTAACATTAGTTAAGCATGCTAAGATAGATTATAACAATATTTAACCATTATAACATTTAGTTTTAAGAAAAACATAAAATTAGGGTTTCGGGTGTACGGTTTTGGATCAAAATGGAAAATGAGCATGAATTGAGTTATGAAACTTTAACAAGAGTTTATTTAGGATCATATGAACATTATAAGAGTGTAGGAGCAGAAGTAGAACATTCAGAACCTGGGTTTGAGCTTATAGCTTAGAAACGGGTCGAAATCGGGACTTTTAGCTTCGTACGCCTAGAATAACGACTCCCGGGCTTCTTTTCTTGGTTTCTTTTGCTTCACTTCTGTTCTTGGGACTTCTTAAGACCTCTTAGGATCTCTTAGAGCAAAGGATTGCTTCTATGTAAGGGTTATAGAGGAGGAAGTGGGGGATGAGTAGAAATGGAAGCATAACACTCCTATTTATAGTGTTTCAACCCTTAAAGGCCAAGGTTTCCTTATGATTCTGATTTAGGACGTGTGGAACAGCTAGAGGGTGATGTGGGAAGTCTACATGATGAGTCATGTAAGATAGAAATCAACTAGAAGGTGTTGGAACACCCTTTTGATGCCACGGCTTGAAATGAAAGAACAAGAGCACATGTGAAGTTTTTCTTAATAAAAATATTGAAGATATTTGTTGTAGAAGGTGTGTAAGCTGCTTAGGAAGGTAAGTTGCTTAGTCATAAGGTGCTTGTTTGCAAGAAAAGTTCTAAAATGGGTCAAATTGCAAGAAAGGTGTATACGGGTTCAAGTAGGGCACGAATTGTGTTTCTATGCTTGGATTTTGTATAATTTTTGATTAAGAATGATAGGTTACTGATCCTAAGACTTATATTAAGGATTATAATCAAAATTTGATAGGTGGTTTGGGTTAAAATGGGTAGAAAATGAGTAAACGGGTCAAAAGTTACAATTAGTGCACAATTAGGGTTTCTTGGATTCGATTTGCATCTAGCTGAAGTAAATTGATGAAATGATGATGGAATATGATTGAGAATGTTGTAATTTAAGTTATTACAACTTATTTGAGTGTTGGTTTGAGTTTACAATGGATAAAAATGAAGAAACGGGTCATGGTTTAGTATTTTGCTCGGGTTAGGGTTTCTGACTTTTGAATTAGGGTTTTGAGTGTAAAAATGTGTATGAAAGCTTATGAATAGAATAATTAGGGTTTACACATTGTATATTGAGTGTAGTAGCTTGTACATAAGTGATGGTGAAGAAATTAGAATGAAAACGGAGGTAAAACGGCTATTTTAGATGTCATGCTTAATGACTTGTACATTGTGCTTTGAAAACTTGTACTTGACTTGGAGGGAGTTTATATTTCAAATGAAATGTTATATTACTTGTATATATGCTTTAGTAGCTTTTACATTCACTTTAGATATTAACCCTTCATGGAATTAGGGTTTAGAGGTATACGATAACGGTTTAAAGCCTGTTTTGATATAACATTGTGAATGGTACATTATAGGAATAATGTACTTTGTAATAAGGATATGATGATATTGACTTGACATATTGTGATGTTTGCTTGACATATATGAAGACAAGATTGCCATAGATAGGTTGCGTGAGCTCATCTACTTTAGTTATGCAAATTACATTATATATTGACATATTGACAATGTAAGTAATGAAATAAAGCTAAAAATTCCCCGTACAATTGTGATCATATTAAAATAGGTTGATGAAAATTCTTGGGTTGTTATACCAAAGATCGACCAACTATTGTTTCTTATAGTGTTATAAGGTGGTTAAGGTTAGGAATTTTTATTCCATGATCCAGCCAGAACCGGAGGGATCTACCCAAGAACACTTCATTAGATAGAGTAGAAGTCCTAAGTATGATTGAAAAAAGGAGTAAAGTGAGAATAAAGGAATAGTGCCGACTGAGATGGAGCTAATGCTGGAACAAACCCAACAAGGTACTAGTCATGAAGTCTCGGTAAGCACTGAAGGGGTTGAAGAATGAAAAAGAAATGAATGGATAAAGGGTGTAAAGAAAGAAGCCCTTCATACAACCTTAGACAGAAACCGGGTCAATGCATAATCTATCAGTAATCACAAAGATGATTCTGATATTGAAGATAAGTCATCATGGACCCAGTGATGCAATGCATAACCCTCCCTAGCCACTCAGATTCTCTTAAAAGATTTTTGTTTCATTTCTCACGGAGATCAACACATTTCTATCGGCTTTATCATTCTGAGATTGTTGACATTATAAAGGTGGCAGTCCGCTCCAGCCTCCGATCACCAAATATCAAATGTGCACTTATAGAGTCTAGAACCAATGAGATCCATAAAAAATCTCATTAGGACACAAATTCCAATATACAAAATGTTGTACATCATTATACAACATTTGGTATCATTAAGTCCTACACATTATCCTTGTAATTCTGCCAGAACATCAGAGTGATACTCTTTAGTACTCACAGTGATGATGGAAATCCTTCTTGAGCCAATATCAAACAAGCTCTCGGTAGGTGACTTGCGAGGTTCTATATGAATCAAGCTTGTGTCAACTGGAAATCAATAATGGTCCAGTATATGAATTGACGACTCAATCAGAAAGATAATAACTATCTGATTCACTCTTACCGTGTTGTCTGCTTTGAGACGCTCTGGTAAAGAGAATGGCTAGTGCACCTGCGAAACCCTGGGAGATTCTTTTGAATTCTACCTGATCACAGACAGTATTTATACTAATTAACGGGGAACCGTGGTTATTGCAACCATACAAAGGTATAGCTATTAAACTATAAAACGAGTGAATGCCGAGGTTAGTTGCAACCAACTCAAGATGAATGACAAACCAATTCATGCTGATTAAAATGCTAACTGTCCTTAATATCCATGATTAGACGATGCAATAAAGCAAGCCACATATTCAGCGGAGTTAAGATTCAAACCTCTGCTCAATCGACAAAGATAAAATACATGATGAAAGCTCAGAACCTAACGTAAAGACTTATCCGCTAAAACTCTGATGTTCTAAGGGACTTCTTGAAGGAACACAAATCTACAAGATTACTATGCAATAACAAAGATACATCTTATAAGTGGATAAAGTACTACTTCCTTCATTATGAGGTACAAGTAATCATGTTAAAGGAAATGTTTGAAGGGGGGTGAAAGTGAGAGTTGATAGTAATGGCTTTTGAAGACCTTAGCATAGAGGGTTAATGACACATAATCAAGGTGTGCAAGAGAGTTCAAGGATAAAGATTTCAAATTATCTCTTGTGAATCGAAGACAAGTGTAAGGCAAAATACCACAAGATATCAGATTTTGTTAAAAGATAGTCGTTGTCAAAGAGCAAGATCCATGATCACAGAGCATGGCAAATTGTGGAATGTCAAAAAGGAATTTCCAATAATACAGAATCTCCACAAGACTAAAGATGCCTACAAGAAAGGCTCCACAACTGAATGACCTACCGCCTTAGGGGGAGGAATGTAAGCCGATGATTTTAGTAAAGTGATGGTCATTTAAAAATCTCCCCGACCCTTTTATAGGAAAACGTAGTGTTTATAGAAATTTAAATTTAAGCTAATTGGCCTAAGGTGACGGCTTAAAATCCCACGATGTAATAGGAAATAGCCCATCTATTTCACATGAAGAAATACCCTTCACCACAACAAGGTAAAGGTAGTTGTTGCTTATATTCTTATTCCTCTTTCTAGTGCAAAGAGAAACTCTTTCTTTTCTCTCCTTTTATCTTCCCATTGTCGTGTCCCTCTCCTCTCTCTTCTTCTTTGATTTTCGTGGTTTTAATGTGATTGAGAATATTAATTTGTAACAATTCCACATATTCACATAGCCATCATAGCACTAAATTGTCCCCTAATAAAAAAAACAAAATCTTGTTTCTCAACATTTCTAGAAATAGTTCAATAACACATTTGAGTATCAAATCCTCCCAACGAAAAAAACAGTAAAAATGGTTGCGCTACGAGAACTCACCATCAAGAAATTTCACCACATAAATCTAATATCACACAAGCAAATGCATTACATCTCACATGACCTATCCAGATCAATGTCCCATTTTAATCATTCTCATTTACAAACAGTTCTTTCTTTCTCAATTTATCAATGCATAGAGGTTAGATGCATTTCCGATTATCTTAAACATAATATGTGGTGTGATTGTTGACGACGGGAACTCCAAATACCGCATATCAAATTCATATCTTAGAACAATATACCTTATACTTATACTATTTTAGCAAAATAGGATAAGTAGATAAAAATATTATTTAAAATATATAATCATAATTATATTTTGATAAGTCCCTTCGTACATTTAGTTGCATAAATACATATAATTTATAGTATACGAAATGGTAACCGATTATGTTTAGTAATCAGATCTGGAAAATAGTTTCGAGGAAAATTATATTTTTCGTCTTTTAGTCGACTTATTAAAATAATAAAATAATAATATTATAAAAAAATAAAATTTACGTTTTAAGAAAAAATTCTAAGTAAAAATTATATGACGTTTTCCAAGGTTATCAAACCTTATTTTTCAACAAATTTTAACATTTCGACACTTTCCGAACCAATTTCCAAAAATCACACTTCACAACGTTTACCAAAATTCTTTCTCAAAATGACTTTCAATATGACTTCACATGTACATTTCACTTTCCAAAAGCTCGTCAAAACTCTCAAAATGACTATGTTAACTCATAATTGGAGCTTTAAGGCCCAAAAGGACCATTATACGTTTTTATATATAATATCAAACATACATCGTGTCCTTTGTCACCTCAGTCTCACGTTTCAATACTTTAGGGGGAAAAGAAGAAGTAGTCAGAATCGTGGGTCCTTGATAAGCAACACCACTTCGGGTGGTGATACCTTTTAAATCTTCCCTCGGGTTAGTAACGGTGTTACTTGGAAGAGTTCCCGAACTTGAGGTAGAGGCGGTATTAGAAGTCACGAATTTGGAAAGCATGTCCGTTAAATTGGTCAATTGATTTTGCATGTTTTGGCCTTGAGTTTGCATTTTCCTCATCATCGCATCATTAGCTTTTACATAGGCTTGAAAATCTTCCTTCGATACACCTTGAATTTGAGGAGCTGGAGCTTGATAGGCGGGAGCTTGATAAGTTGGAGGTTGAATAACTGGGGGTCGATAAATTTGCCCTTGATTAACCGAAGGTTGATAACTTGGAGCTTGGTTGTAATTATTCCCTCAGTTTTGGTTGAAACGGTTTTAAGTATTTCCTTGGTTTTGGTTATTTTGAACGGGAGGAAAACTGGGAGGTCTAATTTGATTTGCAATCGAGGCTCGATAACTGGTATTTCCTTAGTTGAAGTTAGCCGCGGCGGCTTGAGACACATACTTTTGAATATTGTCACGGTAAACATTGCCATCGGTGGCGGGACAATTTTGGTAAGAATGAGTTCCACCGCAAGTAATACAACTTTTCTCGACCGCTTTTACGGGAGCGGGAGCTTGATAAACGGGAGCTTGAGATTGGTTTTTCTTATCGAGAAGTAAGGCTTTCACCATATCTTTAAGTTCAGAAACATCGGGAGAAATTATGGGGGTATAAGAACTTGTACTTACTTTAGCAACAACCAGTTTGTTACGTGAGTTACGAACTTTGGATTTGCTCTCGATGATTTTTAGGCAATCCTGAGGCATTTTATCCAAAAAGTTACCACCTGCGGCGGAATTCAATGAATCTTGATCATTAGAGTTCAAGGCATTGTAAAATGTATCAAGTTGATATAATTCTGAAAATCCATGATGTGGGCATGCTCGAAGAAGATCATTGAATCGGTCCCATGCCTCATAAAAAGTTTCATCAAATCGTTGTTGAAATCTTGTGATTTCATTTCGAAGATTTGTTGTTTTGGAAGGAGGGAAAAATTTGTTGATGAATTTCGAAACAAGATCATCCCATGTGAGAATCGATCGAGGGGGTTCTTTTTCAAGCCAAATTCGGGCTGCACCCTCGAGGGAAAATGGGAAAAGTATAAGCTTAACCGACGTACTCGGGACGTTCGGAAACTTCATCGTAGAAGTGATCTTGTTGAAATAACGGATGTGAGCATGAGGATCTTCTTTGTCATGTCCGAAAAATTGCTTATTTTGCACAAGATTAAGTAAACCATGCTTGATCTCAAAGTTATTCGCGGTGATTTCGGGAACAACGATCGCATCCTCGTAACCCTCGGTGGGTGCTTCGAGTAATTGCGCCATAGTACGTTGATCGGCCATCGTAACTACGGGAGGATCGGGATTTTCAATTGGTTCTTCTAGATTAAATGGTTCAACAAAAGCCGGTGGGACTTGTTGTTGTTGACGGTTTTGATTACGGGATTTAGATCGAGTGCGCATGCATATAAAAAGAGAAATTTACACTAAATTTTTTATTTTTTTTTGGCTTTTCAACAATATTAACAATGAATTTTAATAACGGACAACGATAAGATACTTAAACCTAATAATCAACAAGTTTCTTGGTAACTCTCTAAAAGAATTAACTTTTAAAGGTGAGCCGTACCTCGCAAGTGACACAAAAGGCAAGTTTTAAATCTTTGGTTTGGGAACTTATTGATGGAGAATACCTCAATGGAAGGTATTATTTGTTGGTGTTCTTTTACCAACTTTTTAGTTTTTTTTTTAATTTTTTTTTGTTTTTTTTATTTATCTTCTACTTATTCTTGAAAGAAAAGAAAAATATTTTTTACTTTTTATATTTTATACTTTTTTTTATATTTTTGATTTTCTCAAAAGACGTAACTTTCAAAGACGAAAGGTTCTCCAAATCACGATCGACAAATCCAAACGAAAGAATCGTTAACACAACTCTCCGGCAACGGCGCCAAAAATTGATGCGTAGGTCAAAGTTATAATACGTATAATAATACCACGATGATGAAATTCCTAAACTACCCTTGAGGACAAAGGTAGCAAGAAAAATCACACGAAAATATAATACATGTTTAAACCGGTAAGTGATTACCGGGTTATTAAGTCCCAACGAGTTGTGAAATTGAGTCCTCGCTCTGATTCGGACAATGATTTGAATTGGTTTTCAAAGTTTTTGGAGTGATTATCTAAATCTACAATTAAAAGCAATAAAAACTAACAATTAAAAACATTTAAGCAACTAGAACAATTTAATAATAACGGGAATTAAAATAACACAACAATTAAAATCCTAAAATGTCTAAAATTAATCCTAAAATTATTTTTCTACTTTTTCTAATCCTAGATTACTAATTATTAATAAAAAGCTAAGGCAATTCTAAAACGAGGGTAATTAAAGCTTAAAAACGAAGAAAACGAGAACGGGAACGGAATCCCGCTCTTTAAAAAGTGGCATTCTTAAATTTTAACCCTACGAAAGAAATTTTGAATCCTAAACATAGAAAATGATAAAGGAAAATTTTATAAAAAAGAATTTTATTTTTTTTGATTATTTTTCTATTTTTTATGATTTTTTAAAGTTTTGAACTAAATTAAATGTTTAAAAATATAAAAGCAAATTCAAAAAATCTGGAAAAAATTACTAAAAGTGTAAAATGATCTGACAAATTTAATTAAAATAAGACCT
This sequence comes from Tanacetum coccineum, assembly GCA_026074375.1. NCBI lineage: Eukaryota > Viridiplantae > Streptophyta > Magnoliopsida > Asterales > Asteraceae > Tanacetum > Tanacetum coccineum. The sequence continues at coordinate 11,253 of BQNB010066355.1, forward strand.
AAAGATAAGCAGGAATAATAAGCTCTAAAAGAACCTATACAAGGCTACGACTTATTTCTTTAAAAAGGAAATAAAATAATGATAAAAGAAAAGTGTAAGCAAGATATGACGGATGAGCTATTGAAGCATAATGGTTACTAGGTGTTGAGTGTGGGACGTGTGTGTGTAGAACAGGAGGTCATGGGTTCGAATCCATGGCCTCTTGTTTTTATATTTTTTTTATTTTTGAAAAATTTAAAAAGTAAAGTTGTAGAACAGCTTGAAATAAGCACTTTTTATAAAAGAAACTATTTTCTAAATTCACTAAATAAGCTAGAAATCAGCTGAAAAGCTAACAGAATCTATAAAACTTCTTTTTGAACTTTTATGAAAACTTAAGCATCTAAAAGGTTAAAATAAGCTAAAACCTAACTTCTAAACTAACCCTAACCTAATAAGCTAATATGAAAAGAAATGAGCAAATAATATAAGCAATAATAAGCTCAAATAAGCACAGCAGTACTAACTTAGAGTTAGTACTGCTAGCTTAATACTTAAAACTGCTTCAACTAAATGACTTAATAAGCTAAGGGCAAACTAAAATAAGCTAAAACTAACTTAATTCTAAACTTAATAAACTATTCTAGACTAGAAATAAGCACAAAGAAATAAGCCATAAGCTGAAATTTCTAAAAAGCACTTCTAAGAAACTCTACAAACCAAACAGACCTTAAGGACACTTTAATTACCAGGTGTGAATAGAGCTTATAAACCAAACTAGGCTTTAACAGATTTGAACATATATTAAACTAACTTATGAGAACCTAAATAACTCTAATCTAATTAATAAATCTAGCATAAACAGATTTAAATGAAAGATTAAAACCAAAATCCAAAGACCAAATGGCCACTAGCAGTACTAACTTGTGGTTAGTATTGCTATGCCAAACACCCCCTTATTTTTATCAAAATTCATTTGAGCTTATGAAATAGAGATCTAGTGAACAAGTATCAAATACCAGATGTTGATGAGCTTATTAACAATCTAATGAGTAGATTTTAGCAACTGAATAAGCAGAACTAACATTTAATAAGCTAATCCTAATTTTTTTAGATTTTTAATGATTTAAGAAGCAGAATTATGAAAACTATGATCTAGACTATTGAAGCTAAAAATAGATAATCAAACTTAACTAATAAGACATAATAAGCAATTATAAGCACAAATAAGAAAGTAAATAAGGAGATTAAGCAGATTTAAACTATGAAATTGAGGACATAAAAGATAAATGAGAACTTACAAATGCCTTAGCTAAACAAAGGCTTAATTTGCTCAAAGAGCTGACAACAAGCCCTAGCTTATCACAAGAATAAGCTAGTAAAGTCCAATAAGCTCTTCCAGAGTAAGCTTATCATCCAAGCAACCAAAATCCATATTAAGCATAGGTATTAAGCTGATTTTGATTGTTTAAGTAGATTAATGATTAACTTGAGCTCAATCTAAGCTTAGAGACTTAGAGAGCTGAGATGAGCTTATTAGAGCTTATGTAACAGTATGAGAGCTTATAGAAAAGTGGATAAGAACTTTTAGATATTTAAGAGTAAAACACGCAAAAACAGATTTAATAAGGTAAACTACTATTTCATTGATTTAAAACAGATTACAAAACTTGAAACTGAAAATACAAGAGCTTAATAAGAAATTACATTTAAATGAAAAGGTTCCATAAGCTAATTAAAAAAATGCAGAAAAAGAAGATGGCTTGTGTGTGAGTGAGGTCTCTTTTTTATAGCCTTCAAATGAAGCTTCTAGGAGTCTAGCCCGCTCCTCTTAACTTTGATCTTGACCCTTGAATCTATGTAATCATTGGATCCCAATTCTCATTCGTTGGATTGATAAGTGAGCACACGGATTGCCAACGTGGCATTCCGTGTGTCAAAGTACTTGTGCTTCTTTTGCACTAAATTTAGTGTAAAATCCAATCATTGGTGTGCTTCTTTCAATGCCCACGTGTCCTCCTTATCCCGTTTTTGACCAATAAGAGCCTCAAGTGACATTTCCTTTTGCCATATAGGAGCTTGGTGCTTGAATTGTTGAGCCACGCAATCAATTTGATTTTACCCTTTGATTTGAGTGAGGTTAATCGTCGAGAACGACGATGAATAGTAAATTTTTCCTTGGCGCCTTTTTTAACTGAATAGGAGGGTTTGACTCGGGAGTTTGGGTCGTTGACCTGGGTTGGGTTTTATAGAGAATGGAATTAGGCCGGGGATTAAGGTTTATAAGGGTAAAAGTTATGCACTTAACGACCGTTAGCCTTTTATAATAAGAGGACTAACGGTGTTATCCATTTTAGGACTTGTAGTGAAATAGGTTTAACAATAAGGCTCAAATAGGAAATTTGAGGGTTTTTGTCTTCTTGTGGTTGACCAGTTGACCAAGTTTGATTTTGAGTTGACCATTTGCTAGAAACTTCAGTAATCAAATCCCCAGCTCTTGTGCACTCTTTTCTGTTCTCGTGTCCGTGTTTGTCCGGATTTGACCGTTTTCTTGTGATATTTGCACTATCCGTACCTACACAATCACAAAGACAAAACATGCAATATACAAGCATTTTATGCATAATTTTATCTTTTTAGGGCCATTTCTGATATAAAACAGATATGTGTTTTCACACATATCAGTCACCCCGTGTATTTTACTGTTTATTATAGCTTGTAGTTTAATAGTTAATCGTATGATTTTCGGTTTTGAACCGTGCTGGTACTAATACTTTATAATCGATCAAAGAACTATAAATACCTCTTCCAACTTTGGAAGAGGTAGCTAGTCATTATTCATTTTCTATTTTACACACATGTTTCTCTCACTAGAAAATATCTCTCCATGTGTTTCTCTCTCTAGAAACTAGCCAAATCCAAGAATCATCACCGGGGCTGTGAAATATGATATCCTACAATTGGTATCAGAGCTTTGTGGTGATTTCGTGAGCTTGTGTGCGTTCGGATCTTGATTAGATCGTGTTTTCTAGTTGCTTTTTGTGTTCTTGGTTCGAAAATCAAAACCCAGATTTTTATGCTTAGATGTGTTTATGTTTATGTTTTTAAGCAATATCTGGGCATAAGATAACTAGTTGTGCAAGAAAAAATCAAAGGTACAACGTCAAAAAAGGGTGTTATGTGTTTTTGGTGATTTTGGGTTGGAAAAATCATGTTTTGCTCGAAGTTACCTTTATGCTTGAAGGTAAGCGAAATATGCAGGTTAGAATGAGCGGATATGTTTCAAGCGAAATATGTTTGCCTCTAAGCGAAATATGACAGGTTGATTCCAAGCGAAATATGTACTCAAGCGGAATATGACATTATCAGGCGAAATATGTCTGTTTGTCTTCAAGCGAAATATGACAGATTATCCTAAGCGAAACATGTCATAAACTCTAAGCGAATAGTTGCGATTTTTCAGCGAAATTTGTCAATAAAATCTAATTTTTCTACGCAGTTTTCGTTACTTTGTGCATATCCGTGAAAGGTTTATTCTCGGTTTCAGTTAAGTTTGAGTAAAATCCCGTAGAATAATACACTTTTAATCACATCTAAAATCTCTCTCTTTCCTCCTTCTCCGTTTGTTCTTTGATTTTGTTTCTCTTACCTCGTTTTTTATTGTTGTTGGTTTTGAGAGAGATTTTTAGATGTGATAAAGTGATTATTCTACGGGATTTTACTAATCGTTACTGAACCGAGAAATAACACTTTCACGGGATTTTACAAAGTAGAAAACTTGTAGAAAATTAAGATTTAGTGACATATTTCGCTTGAGTGTGTGGTGCTCAAACTTATTTGCCTAGAGTTTTATGGACATGTTTCGCTTAGGTAATCGGTATCTATTTCGCTTGAAGACAAACAGACATATTTCGCTTGATAATGTCATATTCCGCTTGAATACATATTTCGCTTGGAATCAACCTGTCATATTTTGCTTAGAGGCAAACATATTTTGCTTGAAACATATTCCGCTTCATTCATACCTGCATATTTCGCTTCCTTCAAGCAGAAAGGTAACTTCGAGCAAAACATGACTTTTTCCAACAAAATCACCAAAAACACACCCTTTTTGACGTTGTACCTTGATTTTTCTTGCACAACTAGTTATCTTATGCCCAGATATTGCTTAAAAATATAAACATAAACACATCTAAGCATAAGTCTGGGTTTTGATTTTCGAAAACAAGAATACAAAAAGCACTAGAAAACACGATCTAATCAAGATCTGAACGCACACAAGCTCGCGAAATCACCACAAAGCTCTGATACCAATTGTAGGATATCATATTTCACAGCCCCGGTGATGATTCTTGGATTTGGCTAGTTTCTAGAGAGAGAAACACATGGAGAGATATTTTCTAGAGAGAGAAACATGTGTGTAAAATAGAAAATGAATAAATGACTAGCCACCTCTTCCAAAGTTGGAAGAGGTATTTATAGTTCTTACAAAATACAAGGTATTAGTACCCGGTTCAAAACCGAAAATCATACGATTAACTATTAAACTACAAGCTATAATAAACAGTAAAATACACGGGGTGACTGATATGTGTGAAAACACATATCTATTTTATATCAGAAATGGCCCTAAAAAGATTAAAAATTGTGGCATAAATGCTTGTTATATTTACCTTGTTTTGTCGTTGTGATTGTGTAGGTACGGATAGTGCAAATATCACAAGAAAACGGTCAAATCCGGACAAACACGGACACGAGAACAGAAAAGAGTGCACAAGAGCTGGGGATTTGATTACTGAAGTTTCTAGCAAATGGTCAACTCAAAATCAAACTTGGTCAACTGGTCAACCACAAGAAGACGCAAAAAAACCCTCAAATTTCCTATTTGTCGCCTTATTGTTAAAACCTATTTTCACTCAAGTCCTAAATAATGGATAACACGTTAGTCCATTCTTATTATTATAAAGGCTAACGGTCGTTAAGTGCATAACTTTTACCCTTATAAACCTTTACCCGAGCCCATCATAAAAGCCCCAAGGTCAAAGCCCAAACCTCCTGGGTCAAACAAAGGTATAAAAATATGAAAAAGGCACAGGAAGTCGTTTTTACTATTTATTCATCTTCCCCAAAGTTACCTAGCTCGAAATCAAAGGGTAAATGACAATTGATGATGTGGCTCTATGATTCAAGCACCAAGGTACAAGCTGGCAGAGTTAGACGTCATGAGAGGCTCTCATTGGTCGAAGCCCACAAGAAGGGACACGCGGGAGGGCACGGGGGGGGATTATTGAAAGCAAATACACAAGGTACAAGGTTTTTTACCACTAATCCTAGCCAAAAGATGCAACAATAGGTCTGACACACGGAATGCCACGTTGGCAATCCGTGTGCTTCATTTAATCCAACGGTGATGAATGGGAATCCAATGATTGGAAATTAATGAAGGCTCATGATCAAATGGATGAGGAGCGGGCTAGACTACTAGTCGGATTCACTCCAAGGCTATAAATAGAGAGCAAGCCTCACACACACAACATCTTCTTTTTCCAGCTTTTAATAGTAGCTTAATTTAGTTTTAGCTAATGTAATTTTAAAATTTAGTTTTTTAGCTTATTGTAATCTTCATTTCCAAAGTATTATAATCAATTTTGAGTTAATGAAATTTTTAGTTTTAATGTGTAAAATCTATTGATACTTATTAAGCTTTTATATATCTCAAATGTTTTTGTTAAACTGTTTCACAAGCTACTCTTATAAGCTCATCTCAGCTCTCTAAGTCTCTAAGCTTAGATTGAGCTCAAATTAGTCATTTAATATACTTAAACTCTTAAAATCAGTTAATACCTATGCTTAAAATGGATTTGGTTGCTTTGGATGATGAACTAGCAATGGAAGAGTTCATAGGACTTTACTAGCTTATCCTTGTGATAAGCTAGAGCTTATTGACAGCTCTTTGAGCAAATTAAGCCTTTGTTTAGCTAAGGCATTTGTAAGTTTTCATTTATCTTTTCTGTCCTTAATTTCATAGTTTGAATCTGCTTAATTTGCTTATTTACTTGCTTTATTCGTGCTTATAATTGCTTATTATGTATTATTAGTTAAGTTTGGTTTATCTATTTTTAGCTTTAATAGTCTAGATCATAGTTTTCTTCATATTGTCTCATAAATCAATAAAAATCCAAAAATATTAGCATAACAAGTAGCTTAATGATTCTGGCTTGTTTGATTGTTGGTATAAGCTCATAAGGTCTGTTAATAGTTGTTTGTTATCTGGTAATTAAGTCTGTTACTAGATTCTTAATTTCATAAGATCAATGAATTTTGATAAAAATTAAAGGGGAGTGTATGGCATAGCGTACTAACTCAAGTTAGTAATGCTGCAGGGCATTTGCTTTAGATGTGGTTTTAATCGTGTTCATTTAAATTGTTTATGCTAGATTTATAAGCTAGGTTAGAGTTAATTGAGTTTTCATAAGTTAGATTAATAAAAGTCCAAGTCTGTTAAGCCTCATTTGCATAGCCTAGTTTTAATTAATTCTAGTAATTGAAATGATTCTATTTGCTCTTAGTTGTGTGTTTCATAAGTGTTAGAAGTAGTGCTTTAAGTCTGCATCAAAGGTTTTAAATTTTTGAAAGTTTAGGCTTAAAACAGTTTGAATCAAGTTAAAAAGTTAAAATTAGTTTTTAAAGGGGTGTTTGGTATAACTGATTTTAAAAGTTAAAATGGGTCAAAATAGCATTTTGACACTTGAGTCAGTTTAGTTTAGCTATAATTAGTCCTAAAAATCAGTTTGTTTAGGTTTTTAAGTGTTAAATCTCATTTTCAAGGTTTTTAGAGTTTATGGTTTGAAACTGTTAGCTTATAACCCATTGCATTTGCTTATTTGATTGTGCTTTTTCTTATGGAGCTTTTTGTGTTGTTTTTGTGCTTATGCATGTGTTAAAAGAGGTTAGAAACAAAGCTCTATAGCCTGCATTGTTTGGTTTGTGTTTTACCAAAACTGTCAAAAAGTGCTAAGTGTTGAAAATTTTGAGAAATGGCTTTTTCATTTGCTTATTGTTGCTTATCCTGAATTTCAAACTCCCTTTTGATTGTTGATATAAGCTCTTTGAGGTCAAAGCTTAATCTGTTTGTAGGTTATATGTTCATAAGGATCTGTTTAGGTGCTTATTTTTAAGCTCAAAAGTGGTGTTTTGTTAAGATTACAAAAGTTGCAAAAATTTGTCTAAGTGTTGAATCTGTGTGAGATACCCTTTTCATGAAGCTTTTTAAGTGCTTATTTGAATTTCAAAATGCTTTTTCATTTTTGCTTATTTTAGCTTTTTGGCCTTTATTCTTAGTGGTATAAGCCACTAAGCCATAAGGATCCTTTTGCTAGCTTATTTTTAAGCTAGAAAAGTCCCTCTTGGCCTTTTTGCTTATCAGTTTTGGCCAAAAAGCTATTTGCTTATTTAGGCTTATTAGCTTATTGCTTTTGCTTATTCTAGGTTTAGTTTAGCTTATTAGGTTAGTTTAAGCCTAATTTAGCTTATTTCTTTCAGTTTAGAGCTTATTTAAGCTTATTTCTCTTGTAGCTTAAAAGCTTTAAGTTTCATGGCTTTTTGATGATTCTGCCTTTTTAGCTTAATTTGGTTGCTTATTTTTATTCAAAATTGCTTTTTAGGTATAGCTTATCATCTGTTTTAGCTTAATTCTCTTTTTGGTTTGCTTATTAGTGCTTAAATTTGCTAAACAGTTAGTATTTTTATAGTTTAGTATAGTTTAGCTTATCCTGCCCTTTTCAGCTTATTCTAGTGCTTATTCGTGGTTTATAAAAAGGTGTTTTTATAAAAAGTGCTTATTTATTAGTCATTTAAAAAGTTGTAAGAAAATGGCAAAAACAAAAACATTTGGGATTAAGGGAAGTCCTAAGTGAGCAAGGCTCGAACCCGGGACCTCACCCATATCACCAAACATTTTTGCACAACACACACACTCCCTCTCCAACTCGCCCTTGGGTCTTTTTCGGTTTATATTTGCAAAATTAATTCTTTATACTAGTTTTAGGCCTTTTAGCTTCTAAGCCGTTTTTGGCTTATTTCACTGTTTATTTGATAAGCTGTTCTCACAAGCTTATTTTTATTAGATTTTTTGCTAATTTTTTCAGATTTTTATTAAATAGTTTATTATTTTTAAACATTTAATTTCATTAAAATAGTTTTTAATTCATAAAAAATTATAAAAAAGTCAAAAAAATATGATTCTTTTTTAGAAAATTTTCTTTTAATATTTAGAACCTAGGAAAATTAGATTTGCTTTCATAGGGTTTAAATTGCAAAATTTGATTTTTTAAAGAACGGGATTGAATCCAGTTCATATTTTTAGTGTTTTTAAGCTTAAATCTTTTCCGTTTTTGGTCTAGTTTTCTTTGTTCTAGGTTTTTAGTCAATTAAGACTTATAAAAACCAAAAAGATCATTTTAGGACTTAATTTTGATAATTTAGGTTTTTAGGTCCCGTTTAGGATTTCTGTTTTGCGTTTTTAGTTAAAATTTGTCTTACCTTAATTGTTTTTAAGTTTTTGCCTTAATTTTCCCGTACTTTTAGATAACCAATCATAATCTTGTTCCATTCAAGCATCGATTCTCAAAACGCCTCTCGACTTTCAATTGCATTCCTCGTTGGGGATAACGACCCGGGAATCATACTCCCGGATTACTATAATTGTGATTTTTTGATTCTTATCCTCTTATTTATATATTTATATAAGTATTTTATATTTATATTTATATATACTTTAAAAGGTGTGATCAGAACTAATCAGTTTTTGGCGCCGCTGCCGGGGAGGATTGTATACGATTGTTGAAGCCGTTTGACAATTTGTGTTTGAAGATCCTTCCGTGTGAAGTTATTTTGTTTATTTTCATATAAAAAAAATATACAAAAACATTTTTCATTTCTTTTATTAGTATAATTATAATATAAAAAAAAACCAAAATAAAAATAAAAATAAAAATAAAAACATTGTCTATAAAAAGAAATAAAAAAAATTACCAAGTTGGTAAAAGAACACCAAGATATAATACTTTCAACTGAAGTATTATCCATTAATAAGTTCCCGAACCAAAGATCAAAAACTTACCTTTTGTGTCTCTCGTGAGGTACAGCTCACCTTTTAAAGTTAACCAAACATGAAACCAACTTTTTCCATCTTTGTGCGTTTTTCTTTTGAAGAGTTACCGAGAAGCGAGTTGATTATTAGGTTTAAGTATCTTATCTCATTGTCCGTTATTAAAATATATTGTGAATACATTGTTGAAAAAACCAAAAAAATAAAAACTAAAAAATTAGTATAAATTTTCTTTTTACATTTTAGTGCATGCGCACTCGTTCTCAATCTCGTAATTCTAACCGTCAACAACAACAAGTCAATCCGACTTTTGTTGAACCATTCAATCTTGTTGAACCAATTGAAAATCAAGCTCTTCCCGTAGTTACGATGGATGATACTCGTACTATGGCTCAATTGCTCGAAGCACCCACCGTGGGTTACGAGGATGCCATCGTTGTGCCCGAGATTACCGCAGACAACTTTGAGCTTAAGCACGGTTTGCTTACCCTCGTTCAAAACAAACAATTCTTCGGACATGACAAAGAAGACCCTCATGCTCACATCCGTTATTTCAACAAGATCACTTCTACGATGAAGTTCCCGAACGTCCCGAGTACGTCGGTAAAGCTTATGCTTTTCCCATTTTCTCTCGAGGGTGCAGCCCGGATTTGGCTTGAAAAAGAACCCCCTCGATCGATTCTCACATGGGATGATCTTGTTTCGAAATTCATCAACAAATTTTTCCCTCCTTCCAAAACAACAAATCTTCGAAATGAAATCACGAGATTTCAACAACGATTTGATGAAACTTTCTACGAGGCATGAGACCGATTCAATGATCTTCTTCGAGCATGCCCACATCATGGATTTTCGGAGTTACATCAACTCGATACTTTCTATAATGCTTTGAACTCTAATGATCAAGATTCGTTGAATTCCGCCGCGGGTGGTAACTTTTTGGATAAAATGCCTCGTGATTGCCTAAGAATCATTGAAAGCAAATCCAAAGTTCGTAATTCACGTAACAAACCGGTTGTTGCAAAAGTGAGTTCGAGCAGTTCTACCCCCGGTATTTCTCCCGATGTTGCTGAACTTAAAGATATGGTGAAAGCCTTACTTCTCGATAAGAAAAACCAAACCCCAGCTCCCGCTCCCGTAAAAGCGGTCGAGGAAAGTTGTGTTACTTGTGGTGGTGCTCATTCTTACCGAAATTGTCCCGCCACCGATGGCAACGTTTATCGTGACAATATTCAAGAATATGTTTCCCAAGCCGCAACAGCTAATTTCAATCAAGGAAATACCAGTTACCGAGCTACGATTTCTAATCAAATGCGACCTCTCGGTTTTCCTCCCATTCAACAAAGCCAAGGAAATAGCCAAAACCGTTACAACTAAAACTGGGGAAATACTTACAACCAAGGCCAAATTTATCGACCTCCGATTAATCAACCCCCGGTTCACTAAGCTCAACCGTACCAAGCTCCGGCTTCGCAAACACAAGGTGTGACAAAGAACGATTTTGAAACCTATGTCAAAGCTAATGATGCAGTTATGAGGAACATGCAAGACCAAAACCAAAATTTGCAAAATCAAATGACTAATTTAACGGACATGCTTTCCAAGTTTGTGAATTCCAATACCGCTTCTACTTCAGGTTCAGGGACACTCCCTAGTAATACCATTACTAACCCGAAGGTAGACTTGAAGGGTATTACCACCCGAAGCGGTGTTGCTTATCAAGGACCACGATTCCTACTTCTTCTTCTCCTCCTAAAGTAGTGGAACGTGAAACCGAGGTGACAAAGGACACGGTGCCTCCTACTAATAACGGAAGTACCAAAGACGTCCAACCTCCGGTTGTCCAAGTTCAACCTCAAGTACCAAATTCTGAGCCCGTTGTTGATCCCGTTAGTGCTCCGATGCCTAACTTGAAACCGTCAATTCCATATCCTTCGAGACGTAATGATGAAAGGCGCCGTGAAAAAGCTAACGACCAAATTGAGAAATTCTACAAAATCTTTCAAGATATGAGTTTCAAAATTAGTTTAGCGGATGCTTTGATTCTTATGCCAAAATTTGCCTCAACTCTTAAAGCTTTAATCGGAAACAAAGAAAAATTAAGTGAAATGGCTAGAACTCCTTTGAATGAACATTGTTCGGCGGTTATCCTAAACAAGTTACCCGAAAAACTTGGAGACCCCGGCAAATTTCTAATACCATGTGATTTTCCCGGAATGGAAGAGTGCTTAGCCTTGGCCGATCTTGGCGCTAGCATAAATCTCATGCCATTATCCGTGTGGAAAAAGCTTTCTCTTCCTGAGCTCACTCCTACTTGTATGACTCTTGAACTTGCAGACCGTTCGATTACCAAACCAATCGGTATCGCCGAAGATGTCTACCTAAAAGTAGGAAAGTTCAAATTCCCGGCCGACTTTGTAGTCGTAGACTTTGATGCCGATCCCCGAGTTCCTCTAATTCTCGGGAGATCTTTCTTAAAGACCGAACGTGCTTTGATTGATGTGTACGAAGGAGAATTAACTCTTCGTGTTGGGAAAGAAGCCATAACATTCAATCTTGACCAAACTTCGAGATATTCCTCTAATTACGATGATATGACGGCGAACCGAATCGACGTCATTGAAATGGCTTGTGAGGAGTATTCTCAAGAAGTCCTCGGTTTCTCTGATGTGATCGTAAGTGGCAATCCCACTCCTTACTATGACCCGATCGTCTCTACCTCTTCTCCAACTCTCACTCCCTTCGGGGATAGTGATTTTCTTCTTGAGGAAGTCGATGCTTTCCTCGCTCTTGAAGATGATCCAACTTCACCGGAAGTTGATGACTCTTACTATGACCCGGAGGGGGATATTCTTCTTCTTGAATCATTTCTCAATGATGATCCATCACCCCCTCCCAACCAAGGAAATTATTTGCCTGAAATTCAAAGAGAACTTAAAATTTGTGAAGCTAAGAATGAAAAATCTTCAATTGATGAACCTCCCGAAGTCGAACTCAAGGATTTACCTCCTCATCTCGAATACGCATTTTTGGAAGGTGACAATAAGTTGCCAGTCATAATTGCTAAAGACTTGAGTGTCGAGGAAAAAGCCGCTCTCATAAAGGTTTTAAAGTCACACAAGCGAGCCATTGCTTGGAAACTCTCCGACATCAAGGGTATTAACCCAGAATTTTGTACTCACAAGATTCTTATGGAAGAGGACTACAAACCGGCGGTTCAACACCAAAGACGGGTGAATCCAAAGATCCACGATGTCATCAAAAAGGAGGTTGAAAAACTTCTTGATGCTGGATTAATTTACCCAATCTCGGATAGTCCTTGGGTAAGCCCCGTACATTGCGTACCAAAAAAGGGTGGCTTTACCGTTGTTGAAAATGATGAAAATGAATTGATTCCGACTCGATTGGTTACGGGATGGCGTGTATGCATTGACTACCGAAAGTTAAATGAAGCCACTCGTAAAGACCATTTTCCAATAACATTTATGGATCAAATGCTTGAGAGATTAGCGGGAAATGAGTACTATTATTTTCTCGATGGTTTCTCGGGTTACTTTCAAATTCCCATCGACCCTCATGATCAAGAAAAGACAACATTCACGTGTCCTTATGGAACGTTCGCCTACCGTCGCATGCCTTTTGGTTTATGCAATGCATCGGGCACGTTCCAAAGGTGTATGATGGCTATCTTTCATGATATGATTGAGAAAACGATGGAAGTCTTTATGGACGACTTTTCAGTCTTTGGGAATTCATTCGAAAATTGCCTCTCTCATGTAGACAAGATGCTTCAAAGGTGTGAAGACACCAATCTTTGTCTTAATTGGGAAAAAGTCATTTTATGGTAAAGGAAGGCATTGTCCTTGGCCATAAGATTTCCAAAAAAGGGATTGAGGTTGATAAAGCCAAAATCGATGTGATTGCTAAGTTACCTCATCCCACCACCGTTAAGGGTGTTCGGAGTTTTCTCGGTCATGCCGGTTTCTACCGACGGTTCATTAAGGATTTTTCCAAAATTTCCCGACCGATGACTCATCTTCTTGAGAAGAATACTTCGTTCATTTTCTCCGATGAATGTATTCAAGCTTTTCAAACATTAAAGAAAAAACTTACTGAAGCTCCAATCTTGATTGCTCCAGACTGGGACCTACCCTTTGAGCTTATGTGCGATGCAAGCGACTTTGCCATAGGTGCAGTCTTGGGGCAACGTCATGAAAAACACTTTAGGCCTATACACTATGCTAGTAAAACAATAAACGAGGCGGAATCGCATTACACCACGACAGAAAAAGAAATGTTAGCCGTGGTGTATGCCTTCGAAAAATTCTGATCTTACCTCATCTTAAACAAAAGCGTAGTGTATACGGATCACTCTGCCCTAAAATATCTCTTTGCTAAAAAAGATTCCAAGGCAAGATTGCTCCGGTGGGTTCTCCTCCTTTAAGAGTTCGATTTCAATGTAATTGACACAAAAGGAGCCGAGAATCTCGCGGCCGATCATCTTTCCCGATTAGAAAATCCGTATGAAAATGTGCTCGACCCAAAGGAGGTGAATGAAAATTTTCCTCTCGAGACACTTAATATGGTGACTTCTCGTAGTGACTCAAGTACCCCGTGGTTTGCCGATTATGCAAATTACCACGTGGGGAATTTCATTATTAAAGGGATGTCGTCTCAACAAAAGAACAAGTTTTTCAAGGATGTTAAACATTACTTTTGGGATGACCCCTATTTGTTCAAAATATGTGCGGATCAAATGATCCGGCGATGTGTTGCAGGCCAAGAAGTTGTTGACATCCTCACAGCTTGCCATAGTGGACCTGGGGGGACCCCCCCTACACCCACCCCACACCACCAGGGACATTATCGGCGCACTACACCGCCAAAAAGGTTTTTGACTCAGGATTTTATTGGCCCACGATTTACAAAGATGCCCATGACTTGGTCACCCGATGTGACACTTGTCAGCGTCAAGGAAAAATTTCGCAACGTGATGAAATGCCTCAAAATTCCATCCAAATTTGTGAAATCTTTGACGTGTGGGGCATAGATTTCTTGGGGCCATTCCCGTATTTACGAGGGAACAAATATATACTCGTGACCGTCGACTATTTGTCAAAATGGGTTGAAGCGAAAGCGCTCCCCATAAACGATGCCCGAGTTGTTTGCAAATTTCTTAAATCTCTCTTCGCCCGATTCGGTGCCCCTCGTGCTATCATAAGTGATCGCGGAATCTATTTTTGCAATGACCAGTTTGCAAAGGTCATGCTTAAATACGGAGTCACTCACCGTCTCTCCACCGCATATCACCCACAAACAAGTGGGCAAGTTGAGGTATCCAATCGTGGCTTGAAACGAATTCTTGAAAGGACCGTAGGCGAAAACCATGCCTCTTGGTCGGACAAACTAGATGATGCACTCTGGGCCTTCCGTACAGCTTACAAAACACCCATCGGGTGTACTCCATACAAGCTCGTGTACGGAAAGGCATGTCATCTACCGATCGAGCTTCTAGCACGAAAAGGCGGGTGATCATCGTAAAGTTCAACTCAATGAATTAAATGAACTTCGTGATCATGCCTATGAGAACTCTTTGATCTATAAAGAGAAAACAAAGAGGATCCATGACTCAAAGATCAAAAACCGCGTTTTCAACGTCGGTGATCAAGTCCTCCTCTTTAACTCTAGATTAAAGATGTTCTCTGGCAAGTTAAAATCCCGTTGGTCCGGACCGTTCACCATTTCCCAAGTCTTTCCATATGGCACCGTTGAGTTATCCCAAAACTCCGGGCCAAATTTCAAGGTGAATGGTCATCGAATTAAGCACTACTTTGGAGGGGACGTACCAAAATTGGTTGTCCCGGATCTCCAAACCTTCCCCAAGGACAACTAAATGCGGGGATTGGGTCAAGCTTAGTGACCCTAAACAAGCGCTTCGTGGGAGGCACCCCATGCTTATCCTTTTATTATTTTCTTTCTTATTTCTATTGTGATGTGAGGAGGCTTGTACTCTTCCGTTTCTTGTTGTTTGTGCTTGTGATTTTTTGTAGGATTTACCCAAAATTTTCTGAAGACTCTCGTGTTCGGTGTTTTGTCCCGGTCCACTCGAGCTTCCTAGCCTTTGCTTGCCATTAGTTTGGGGAAATCTGATATCCTAATCTTATCGACTAACGTTTATCTTTAAGCATACTTAATAAACGGCTTAGGATTTACGTAGAGACCCTTCTTAAAACATTGAGGACAATGTTTAACTCTAGTATGGGGGGGATCTATCGATTTGATTATACCTGCAGCTGTTGTTCTCACGTACCCTATTTTTCCACAAAAATTTAAAATTTTTCAAAAAAATAAATAAGTGTTTTGTCACAATTTTGACTTTCCTGCTGGGTAGAATAAGAATAAATTTTGACCCGATCGAGCGTGTTGAGCTCTAGCTTGTTCCTTAACTTTTAGGCTAAGCGTTCGCGGAAATTCGCGAAGAACAAAAAATGATAGAATTAAGTATGAGTTGGATGCTAAGCAAGGATTATTTGGAAATCTTAAGAGCTCATGTATGTAATTTGTGGTTTTTTCTCCCATAAGCTCTTAACCGGATTAATATACGTGCTGTTTTTGGAAATTAAACTTAAGTCAACAATTTTTATGTAGAGTATAGCAAAAAATTTAGTCTTAGTTCAAACTTATACTTGAATTTTTCAAAAAGAAGTCTTCTATATAAAAAAATGATGAAAAATGAAAAAATATATAAAATATATTGAATAAAAAATTGTGGGCTGATAAAAGTTTACTACCTCTTGCCGGCTCACAACCGATGTGGTAGTCTTCTAAAGAAAGCCCATAGTAAGAATAAAAATCCAAGACCGATAAAAGTTTGTTGCATCTTGCCGGCTCACAACCGATGTTGCAGCCTTCTAAAAGGTTGAGGGTTACAATTGCATAAATGTTTAATATTAAGTTGAATTAATAAATAGATTTCTTTTTGTTAAATTCAAATATGCTTTTGAATTTTGACTATTCTATTTTAAAGCTATGTATATTCGGGAAACCTGAGAGTTTTTGAAACCTAAGGTCCGTGAGTCCCGATACTAGTCTCTGTGGGGTGTCAAAAACCTGGTCACTTAGCCGCAAGGTTGGGATGTGCCGAGACGAAAGTCGCTACATGGGATGATCTCGCCTTCAAACTCATTATTCTCAGGTGGAACGTGAAGCATAGTATTTTGCAAAACGTTGATCCATGGTTGAAATTCAAAATAGCACATTCACCGTTTGCCTACCGTCGCATGCCTTTCGGCTTATGTATGCACGTCAATCGTTCCAAAGTGTATATGGCTATCTTTCCATGAATATGATCGAAAAAAAACGATGGACAGTATCTTATGGACGAACTTATCGATCGTTGGAATTCATTTCGATCTTGGGCCTATTCCCATTTGACAAGATCTTAAACGGTGGTGAAACACCAATCTTTGTCTAAATTGGGAAAAAGAGTCACTTTATAGTCAAGGAAGGTATTGTCCTGGCATAAGATTTCCAATAACGGTATTGAGATGATAAGTGCTAACGTTATGTAGTGCTAAGGCTACTTCAACCCACCCACCTGTCAAAGGAATTCAAGTTTTCTTGGTCACGCCGGGTTTTATCGTAGATTTATTCAAGATTTCTCGAAAATAACGCGGCCGATGACCCGTCTCTTTCTTGAAAAAGATACTCCGTTCTTCTTCTCCAAAGAGTGTATTGAAGCTTTTCAAACACTTAAGAAAAAATTGACCGAAGCACCAATATTAGTTGCCCCCGATTGGGACCTACCTTTTGAGCTAATGTGCGATGCAAGTGATTATGCTATAGGTGCGGTCTTGGGGCAACGTAAAGCAAAACATTTTCAGCCTATACACTATGCAAGCAAAACTATGACCGATGCTCAAGCTCATTACACCACGACGGAAAAATAATACTTCGGGGTGTATGCTTTCGAGAAATTCGGCCTTACTTTAGTCTTGTCAAAAGCATAGTTTACTGATCACGACGCATTAAAATACCTTTTTAACAAGCAAGATGCTAAGCCGAGATTGCTCCGGTGGGTTCTCCTCCTTCAAGAATTTGATATCATCATCCGTGATAAAAAAAAGAGCCGAGAACCTCGCGGCTGGCCATTTGTCCTGATTAGAGAATCCTCACCAAAGTGTGCTCGATAAAAAGGAAATAAATGAAACGTTTCCTCTCGAAACACTTAGTATGGTATCTTTTCGTGGTGATTCTAGTACCCCATGGTTTGCCGATTTTGCAAATTAATAACCATGTGAGGGAAACTTGTTGTGAAAGGATGTCGTCTAGACACAAGAACAAATTCTTTCAAAGACTGAAAGCATTACTTTTGGGACGACCCTCTTGTTTAAAATCTGTGCGGATCAAGTCATCCGGTGGTGTGTTCACGGCCAAGAAGCCGTTGATATTCTTAAGGCTTGCCACAATGGACCCACTGGGGGACATCATGGCCCGAACTGTCACACCCCCAGACGTGGCCCATGGACGGGGGCGGGACGTCATCATACGTTGAAACACAAGGCGCTGAGAGAACGACCCTAATGGCGTTTGAAAAAATCATAACTCGTTGCAGATTTAAAATAGAATAAGTTTTTACAAGATTCAAAAGAAATTAAATATTTGCGGAAGCTTAAGTAAAATGTACTGAAGCATAATTTGGTTTTTTGAAAATCAACGAGTATGAATGAGAAGTAAAATCTTGGTAAATGGTATCATATTGCACGTAACTCCCACATAGCAAGTCAAGAAGTCCAAAGCTAGGCACTAAAAAACCATGCGAAAACGGTCAACTAAAGTTGAGTGAATTCATAGGTTTAATAAGTAAAACATTAAGAGGATTAAAACGTTTAGTGAACTGCCTTACTCGCAGTATCATGAAAAGTATTTAATAATCAGAAACGTACAATCAAAGTAGTATGGACCACAAGACTTCAAAACGTATGCGACAGTTATAGGAGATATAACTTCACATAAAATGTGTTTGGTATTTACGTTGCACTAAGCTCATGACAACCGAAGCCTTAAGTATACGTTGTATAAGATTGGTGCCCCCCGGTAATGCCTTGCCTAACACCTAGTTCTCAAATGAAATGCGATCCTTGACAAGGTAGTGCGTTGTTATCTAACCCGACGGAGGATCAATCCTAATATATCTATTCACAGCATTCGCCCTCAACCGATTCCCCTTCTCAAGAATTAAACGGTTCATGATAGGGACTTCATGGCAATAAGGGTAACTTAGGCAAAACCACGTAAACAGGAAATTCTCAACGTAAAGTACTGTGTCCAAAGTAAAAGTAACCACGTATTTCGAAAAAGTTTAATGTACTTATATTCAAAAGTCATAAAGAATGTGATATCAATCAAGTAACCAGTTTGAATCAACTATACGAGTTTGAAATTCAGTAAGTAAACAAGTTGTAAACAGCAGTTTCTCACCCCAAAAGTTAAAAGTAAAATATAAAACAATAAACGTGGGATAATGAACTCAAGAGGGGGGTTGATAAGGTTAGTTTAGGGTACCCGATAATGTAGAGCAACTAGCAAAAATGCAAATAACAATCACAGCACAAACGGAGAACGGAACGGTTCGACCAAGAAGATGCAACAAACTAAAACGGTTAAATCCTATTAGCTTAGGATGATGAATTGGGTTTTCCGATGATGATACTTCCACGCGACACTTTGATAAGGGGATTTGAGGTTCAAGTGGTAAGGCTTTTGGTGTGGATGGTTTAAATATAATAAATCGAGAAAGCAAACGTAAAGGTACGAAGATATTCCGTATTATATTACATATGAAAAAATGAACAATTATAAAATTCATATGGCGAGTTTATATAATAAAGACAAACAAACCAAAAGTAAAAGGTTCGCAATATATAATATTTAGAACAAGTATTATATAAGAACGTGCTTAAAATAATGGTAATAAATAATTTCAACCATTTTTCAAAACACCAATTAAATTAAATAAAAAGTTCCTGCGTAAAAGTAAATACACGTTTAAAGTTACTATAGTTACACGACCGCTTTTAAAAAGGTTATTTACAAAGTTATTGTTGGGGAATTATAAAATAATATTTTATAATTTAGTATTTCGTTACGCGTTTTAAGTAAACTAAGTTAGTATCGTTGTAAAAGTAAGTTTTTTCGTTTGTTGTCGCGTTATTGTGTAACTACATATTAAAAATCTTAAAAACTATATAACTTTGTCCATTTATCGGGTTTCTAAACTAATAAAAGTTTTAGTGAAAATACTAAGTATAACGATTTTTAGAAATTTCGGCATGACCTTGCCGTTTACACGACGTTTCCATTTTTACTAAACTCAAAGTTTTTCCACTTTTAACCAATCAATGTTGTAATATACTTGCATGTTTCAATTTATATTTAATCGAGATCGACATATAATAACAAAGCAAAACCAACACAACCCTTACTTAATTATTAAACAAAAAACCAAAATGCACCCTTAACTTGCTGTAACCAAACAGCCCGTAAGATGGGTTGTAAAAGCCAGAACTAAAACAACCGACCCCTTTAGGGGAAGTTAACCCCAAAACCAAACACCCCTCTGCTACAGTAAAACGCAGATCTAAACGCCCCTTTTGGGGCCAATATACGCACCAAACAAACACCCCCTTTGGGCGTTAAACAGAACTCCAAAACAAACGGCACCCTATGGTGGCTGTTTTACACAACCAAAACACAACCCTATTTTTGGGTTTGTGTTTATAAAGACCAAACGCACTATTACTGTTTTTAAATACCCAAACGCAACCCTTATGGCACAAAACGCAAAACAAACACCCCTACGCTGGTAAACCATCAACAAACAAACACAAGAACCCTAAAATCAAAATATACAACAGAAAAATTTATACAAATATATTTAACCATTCAATAAAAAGGAAAAATGGGGAAAGTGGTGGTGGTTTCGGCTGAGGTGACGGGTGGCAGTGGAGGTGGTGTGGCAGCGAGTGTGGTGGTACGGAAGGGTGACGAGGTAGAGTGGTTGGTGGGGATGACTATTGTGGAGAGGGTGGCGTGGTGGTGTGCTTCGGTTGGAGGAGATGATGAAGGTGGTGTTGAGCGCCGGCTGAGATGGTGCGTTGGTGGTGGGTTGGTCTCAGTTGGTTGAGGATTGATGGTGATGGGGTGCGGCTGGAAGATGGGAGTGGTGGCGTGGAGAGGAGGACGATGGTGGCGATCGTTGTGGTGGGTGGCCGGATCTGGTGGCGGCTGGAGTGGCCGACGGTTGGCCGGAGCGGCGGCGCCGGAACCTCACCGGAAAAAGAGAGAGGAGAGGGAGAATGAGATGGAGGCTAGTGATATATGAATGAAAACCCTAATGTCATTCTATTTATACTAAAAAGTATTCAAATCAAAAAGTGTAAAGTGTATGATACTTGAGGGAGTGGGTGTACAATATTATCACAGGGACCATAAGCGTAAATTTTGTTAAAAGATGGTTCGGGTCTCGTTTAGGCTAGTTAATGATTGAATTAAATTACGAAAGTTGCGCCGTTGTTTTCCAAATCATTTTTCCTATAAAAATGAGTATTCACTCGACTATATTTTATACATGTTTTTATAAAATTTATTTAAAAATCATTATCATTTATTTGGTACTATTGGGTGATCTGCTGGAAACTTGTCCGTAAAAGAAAACATTATTTTAGTACATTTCGTGTTTTTAAATAAACGCAATTGAATAAAATATAAAGAATTTATTAAATAATTTTTATAAAAAAAAGAGATTATATATAAATTTAATCTATTTTCTTTTGTCGGGAAATCGTTTTTACAAAAATTTTGCGAGCTAGTTCAGTTCATTTTCCGGTGTGTGTGTGTGTGGGGGGGGGGGGGGGGGGGGGGGGGGGTGGGGGGGGGGGGTGGGGGGGGGGGGGGTTTTTTTTGTGTGTGTGTGTGGGGGGGGGGGGGGTGGTGTGGTTGTTGGGGGGGGGGTTGTTGTGGGGGGGGGGTGTTTGGTGGTGTGTGTGCGTGTTCGTAGTCCTCGGGCCGGGCAAAAACTAAAAAGTTTGTCTGAATGGTCGTTTAGACATAAAATTGCTTTAGAGTCCGAGTCGTGAAAACGAGATTTAACGGGTCGTTTTTGATAAATCAATTTAGGAATAAAATATATCTTCTTGTTTTCAAGTCAAATAAGTTAGAAAAATAAATTTGCAAATGAGCGATAATAATTGTAATTATGATTTATTATTTAAATATGTTTCAAAAAATTTACCGGCTACGAGGTAATCTTTTTTATGTGACCGTAAAAGGTCAAAAGTCAAAAGTCAAGTCGGAACCAAAAAGTTAAAGGGTAAAATAGTAATTTAAAATTCTAAAAAAATCGGGTTGTGACACGAACTAACAACCGCCAAAAAAGGTTGTTGACTTCCGGTTTCTATTGGCCCAACAATTATCGTGATCCCCATACTTGGTCAAATCTTGTGACTCTTGTCAACGTCACGGGAAAATCTCGCAAAAAGATAAAATGCCCCAAAATGCCATCCAAGTTTGCGAGATTTTTGACGTTTGGGGTATCGACTTTATGGGGCCATTCCCGTCTTCACGAGGGAACAAGTACATACTCGTGGCGGTCGATTACTTGTCTAAATGGGTTGAAGCGAAAGCGCTCCCCACCAACGACGCCCGAGTTGTTGTTAAAATTTTAAAATCTCTCTTTGCTCGGTTTGGAACTCCCCGGGCTATCATTAGTGATCGACGTACATTACTTTTGCAATGATCAATTCGCAAAGTCATGCTTAAGTACGGTGTCACTCACCGTCACGCTACCAGCCGTAACACCCACAAACTATTGGGCAAGAGGAAGTTCTCCACCGTGGTTTAAAAGATATTGGAAAGGACCATTATTTTATAGAGGCGAGAACCGTGCCTCTTGGTCGGATAAATTAGATGACGCACTATGGGCCTTCTGTACCGCTTTCAAAACACCATCAGGTATACTCCTTACAAGCTCGTGTACGGAAAGGCATGTCATCTACCGATCAAGCTCGAGCACAAAGCCTATTGGGCCTTGAAGCATGCAAACTTTGACCTTAAGTCCGCGGGTGATCACCGAAAAGTTCAACTCAATGAATTAAATGAACTTCGTGATCAAGCCTACGAGAACTCTTTGATTTACAAAGAGAAGACAAAGAAGATCCACGACTCTAAAATCAAGAACCGCGTTTTTCAACGTGGTGACTTGAGTCTTCTTCTTAATTTCTTTAGGAAGATTTTCTCAGGTAAACTTAAAACCCGTTGGACTGGACCGTTCACCATTGCCCAAGTTTTCCCTTATGGCATCGTCGAGTTATCTCAAATCGACGGGCCAAATTTCAAGGTGAACGGTCATAGACTTAAGCATTACTTTGGAAGGGACATACCACATATGGTTGTCCCGGATCTCTAAACTTTCCCCAAGGACCAATGAATTCGGGGACGGGTCAAGCTTAGTGACCTAAAACAAGCGCTTTGTGGGTGGCAACCCATGCTTATCCTAATATAATAGTAGTAATGAATAAGTGTATCGTGAGGAGGGGTGCCTCTTCCATTCTCGTGTGCTTGTGTTTTTGTTGTATGTCCAGGATTGCTCGGATTTTAAAGCCTCTCGTGCTCATGGTTTTGTCCTTCGTTCACTCGAGCTTCACATCCTCAGCTTCATTATGAGAATCTAATATCCAAATCTTATCGACTAACGTTTACCTTTAAGCATACTTAATAAACGACTTTAGATTTACGTAGAGACCCTTCTTAAAACATTGAGGACAATGTTCAACTCTAGTATGGGGGGATCTATCGATTTGATTATACCTGCAGCCGTTGTTTTCACGTAATCTCGTTTTTACCACCAAAATACCAAAAAATGAAAAAAAATTCCAAAAATAAAATAAGTGTTTTTGTCACAATGTTGACTTTCCTGCTTGGTAGAATAAGAATAAATTTTGACTCGATCGAGCATGTTGCGCTCTAGCTTGTCCCTTAACTTTTAGACTAAGCATTCGCGGATCTTTTTATTAAAGATTTTAAATTTGCGAAGGACGAAAAATGATAGAGTTAAATATGAGTTAGATACTAAACAAGGATTAGTTGGAAATCTTAAGAGCTCAAAAATGTAGTTTGTGGCTTTTCTCTCCCATAAGCTT
Organism: Tanacetum coccineum; assembly: GCA_026074375.1. Taxonomy (NCBI): domain Eukaryota; kingdom Viridiplantae; phylum Streptophyta; class Magnoliopsida; order Asterales; family Asteraceae; genus Tanacetum; species Tanacetum coccineum. The sequence goes on from BQNB010066355.1 coordinate 34,539, forward strand.
CTAACCGGACTAATAATACGTGCTCTTTTTGAAAATTAAACTTAAATCAACAATTTTTGA
>BQNB010066356.1:0-34598 GCA_026074375.1 Tanacetum coccineum
TGACCCGTTATATCACATTTTCACGACTCGAACTTTAAAGAGATTTTATGCAAAACGACATTCCAGACACCTTTTTAGTTTTAGCCGAGACCCGAAACTCGACAAAAAATAACCAAAATGCCCCTGCAAGCTTCTGCATGAGCTATGATGTTTATAATAAAAACGCAGAATTTGACATTGGATTTTGACCCGTTATCACTCGATTTTAAAACTAGCAAGCTTCTTGGCAAAGTAAAACGTCATTCCGAGCAATTTTCGTGTTTCGCCGGAAGGCCGGAACGGACTCGAAAGTGCTCAAAATGGCTATTTAAAATTCTGACAGCAACTAATAAACTATAATAGCTGTTTGGAACTTTTCTAAATTTTCAAATCTTGTTTTCGCCGTAACTTCTTCGTTATGAGGAGTTACGGGACGTCCGAATTACCAAAACGCTCGTAAAAATACCCTCTACTATATTTTCTAAACCAAAATTAGATTTTATAATTTCTCAGACCTCGTTTTCTGCACCAAAGTTTCTGCTCAGAATGTATATGTTACAAAACGCGCCAAAATCCATTTTTGACCAAAAATTCCATTCTCGACACATCTAAATGGTCTATAAACAATATTCAATTAGCTCAATCAACCAACAACAAAATCTAACTAGACGACGCAAGAATCTTACGGATTTCATCACATGCAACGATTAAAATCAAACCAATAACGAAAATAATGAAACGAATGAAATAAAAGAATGCTCACAATGCTATAATAGCAAAATCGGACAAGAAAAGTTTTCGTCTTCTCCCCTTTTGTTCCTAGCCGTGACATCGGACCAAACCAAAACCAAAACCGAACCCTTTTTATTTAAAACCAAGCTTCCAATAATAATTATCTATCACTTTTACTACCATTTTTCAACCGAAATTGGTTAAATCAAACCCGAACTCTAACTCTAAAAATACGTATTCCATGTGGCTTTTTATTAGTGGAATAAGTAGGTATCAGCCAAGGGATTAATATTTTTTAGACGGATCATATTGCATGTCAAAATCCGACAAGTTATGGTAGTGGTGGTGGTGTGACCGTCGGCAAGGGGATGAGAGGGGTGAGTGTGTGTGTAAAATTTTTATAAAATGATTATGTGTGTGTTGTTTTCCTTATATACTAGTACTAGTTTGATCAAATGACAACTCTAGTCCTTCCCTCCTTCTTAGTTTAGATTTTTGGCACATAAATGTTTTTCTTACATAAAAACCGACAACCATGGCTCGGGATTATACTTTCGTGACTAAATTAATTTCCGTCACACTTAATTTGGCTTAAAACTTTTAATAAAATGTCAAATCACGTCAAAATAAAGTTTTGACTCGGTTTTGACTAATTCGAGACGAGGACGATAAAATACAAATTATCATCATAAAAATAATAACGAAGTGCGTCGAAATTTTTACGATACTCAAAACGCTTAACGGTCGCATGGTTAAACGTTGACTCGCGAAACGACAAAATAAAATTTTCTAAATTCCGTTCGTAATAAAGTACGAAAATAACTATTCATGACAAATAAAAGTTTAAATGTCGACATTCGTTCACATGAACTAATAAAATAATAATTATGACGTCAGATTCGCGATCGTCAAACGCGTCGTAAAACTCGGGTTGTTAGAGTCATATTTAGAGAGAGAGTAGAGAGAGAAACAAATGTATGTAAAATAGTATGGAAATGAAAAATGTTACAAGAGTCTCAACCCCTCTATGGAAGCCTTGGAGGGGTATATATAGCCCATATGCCTCACAACTATACAATAATACATATTCTACTCCCTGCGTATGGAACTATATTAAACTATGGTAATTCTGTAATATCGTCACATAAAATGAAATCCTAACACCAAGCATATAAGGAACTCGAAAAACGAAGCTATAACGAAGAAGTTATGAATTTTACGAGATTACGATAATTAAATATATAAAAGTGTTTTTATAAAAATAGCAAGGCTGCAAAAATCGTGAATCGTTAACCGGGCGGTCGATCACCTTGTAGCTTGTAATCGGTCAAGGCGGGATTAATCGGCGATTAGTCTGATTGGCATTTTTGGCTAAATTTGGGTATTTCCGGCAAGTTTTGTGTATTTCCGTCGAGTTTCAGATATTATTGGTAAGTTTTTTTTTCTAAAAAACAACTTGTAATAAATTTAAACAGATAATATAAGTAAAAAAACAAGTTTACGGTGAGTCTTAGGTACTTCCGGCAAGATTAGAAGGTTTCTGGCAAGTTTGACCACCGTTGATCGCCGTTGACCACGGTTGACCTATTTGTTTGACCCTGTTACATTAATCGGCAAGGTTGGTGGCCTTGTAGCGTCTAATCGGCGATTAATCAGCCTTGTAGACCTTGTTTTGCAACATTAAAAAATAGTTTTATAAAATTTGTCACTGTTTTGAATCTGATAAAAATATATAAATATTTTATTATGATAGATCATCTCAATAGGAAACCGTGCATATAAAAAACTCTAAAAACAAAACTAAAACGAAGGAGTTATGAGTTTTGCAAGATTTAAAGTTATAAAAATGATTTTATAAACTGTTTTGAATTCTCTGTTTCGACACAAATTTTTATAAAATCTGTGAGTATTTTATTTGAATATTTTATCTCGTCACAATCTCATACATATAAAGAACAAGCGAAACGGAGTTAAAACGAGCAAGTTATGAGTTTTTAAAGATTTCGGATAAATAGAAATTACAAAAACTAATTAATTTTTATAAACAATTCTTACATTTTTATAAAACTATGATAAAGCTGTTAACATTTTAAAATATGATTTACGAGTGTTTTCGGGTCCGTTTGGGCTATAAAAACATTAAGAAATATTGTGGTATCAGTTATATAATATTTATATATATTTTTAAATATCATTTTATAAAACAATTAAACTATTTATATAATATCATTATATAAACAATAAAAATATTAAATCAAGTATTATTAACAAATAATCAATTGTCGGACAACAATAATATTTTCTTTACGGATACAAATACTTAAACATTTATTTAACAAGTACAATTTAAATATTGCTTTGACTTTTATAAATTAAACAAAAACTAGTAGGTGGTGATATAACTCTATAAAATTATATGTTGTATTTATTTAAATACACTATACTTATACGACCTCTAATTAATTAGGTGGCATTTCGGAACATTTGTGACGGTTACTTTGTTGATTTTGCTAAAACCACTACATTCACTTGAGGTGAGTTTATAGCCCCTTCTTTCACTTGTTTTACATTACAAATCTCGGGGGAGAATAGATACTCCTTACAACTTGTTTACATATTCATTTACAGTCTCTTTTACATAATCTTTACAAACTCGTTTACATACTCACATACATGCTCGCTTTACTTATGGATACAAGTACTTTAAACGTTTACAGATACATTGCTTTCTTTTACATGGATACTATTACTTTAAACTTTTATGTATTGCCTAAGTAACCGTTAACCCAATATATCTTTGGGAAGAGGCACCCAGTAGGTCTTTGGGAAAAGATAATCATTATGTCTTTGGGAAGAGGCACCCAGTATGTCTTTAGGAAGAGGCACCTAGTAACTCTTACTGTGCCTTGAATAAAGTGGCATACTCTACAAGTCTGAGCCTCAGTTTCATGAACTTTAAGTAATTGTAATCACTCTTTATGTTGCATACTAGGCAATACATACTTGAAACATTTTGTGATATTGTGCGCATTAAAATTATCATACTCTTTGAAACATTGTGGTCCAACTTTTATATTTATGTTTTCGTGACTATTATAAAGATTGAAATGGTCATACAAGCTTTACATACTTCTGAATTTCTACATTTATACTTACATTTTTATGACTATTATAAGGGTTAAAACGGTCATACCTACTTTATAAATCTTTGATCCAGCATTTACATATATAAACCTATGAACTCATGACAATGAGATAAACTCAACCCTTTATATATATTAAATATAATAAATATATAAATATATAATAAGAGTAAAAAACCTCAATGTAGAAAATCCAGAAGTATGATTCCCGGGTCGTTATCCCCAACGAGGAATGCAATTGAAAGTCGAGAGTCATTTTGATAATCGATGCTTCAATGGAACAAGATTATGATTGGTTTTCTAAAACTATGGGAAAATTAATGCAAACACTTAAAAACAATTAAGGCAAAACTATTTTAAACTAAAAACGCAAAACGGAGATCCTAAAAACACGTCTAAAAACCAACTAAGGCAAATATTAACCCTAAAAATGCAAATTTGGTTTTTAAACCTCTAAAATGACAAAAGAAATTTTTCTATAAAAAAGATTTATATTTTTTTGGCTTTTTATAATTTTTTATGAATTAAAAACCTACTTAATCTATTTAAAATCCTAGAAAATGACAAATTAATTCCAAAAAATGATTTTCTACTTTATAAAAGTCTAAAATATGATAAAAACTCAGAAAAATATTTTTCACTACTTTTTATTTTTAAAAACAATTTCCTAAAATTAATTTAAAAAGCTAAATATGAAATTTAAAATCTAAAAAATGATGAAAAAGATTTTAAACTCATTAAACCTAAAACTATTTATTCTTAAACTAAAAACTATTTTTTTGTATTTTTCTGAATTAATTTTCTATTTTTAAATGATTTCCTAAAATTTTAATCTTCGAAAAATGAAAAAAATAACAAATAAAGGAGGAAAAATCTAAAAAATTTTAAGAAAGTCCTAAAAGTTGTAAAGTTCTTTGGAAAAATAAGTTGGTTAAGCAAGCTTACCAAATAAGCTAAAAATAAGCCCTAATAAGCTGTGAAGTGGCTTATAAGAATAGAGCTCAAAACGTGTACAAATATATAGAATGTGCAAAGTTTAACGAAAAAGACCCAAGGGCGCTTGTGTAGTAGAGGTGTGTGTGTAAAAACGTTTGGTGAGTAGGGGTTGAGGTTCCGGGTTCGAGTCTTGCTCACATGAGACTTCCCCCAACTCCCAAATGTTTTTTAAATGCCATTTTTTTACAACTTTTTAGATAAGCAACAAATAAGCAATTTTTACAAAAACACTTTTTTAGAAATCAAAAATAAGCTAAGAAAGGGACAGAATTGTAACATTCCGTATTTTCAGGTCTTTTACGACGTCATCTATTTTACTAATTATTTATTTTTCTTTCTCGTACGCATTTACTTTTATTTTTAATAGTTAAGTTAAATCGCGTAAGTTAAAAATTATCGTTTAGCATAAACGGACACCAAACAAATAAACGTTTCCATCAATTATGTGTTATATAATTATTTTAATGATAATTATGATCGTCGTTCATTTATTTTATTGGTTACGTAAATTTAATACGTTTCGCTACAAATTAAGTTTAGGCATACCCGGAACCACAAAAATAATTCTACGCTTCAACAAATACCCATATTTATACCCAATACCCAAAGTTTTTATAAAACTTCAATCATGTTAACATTTTTAGTCAAATTTAAAAAAAAGAAACTAACTAAGAACCAACACTTTACAAGTTATACCTTTACATTAAACTTTACATCATAATACTTCAAGTATTACATAAATATCACCACAAAATATCAAAAACACCAACTAGTCCTATCCCCTCCCCAATTTTCGTGGCTTATGTACTCAAAAGGGGACCAAGAGCTCACATTTGACCAATTTAGGACTTGTACAAACTCTTCCTCATTAAAAACCTAGCTAGTTATGTTCCTTTGACCATGTGATCTCCTTAAGACCCTCCTTTGGTTCCCAAGACCTCTATTTCATCTTTGACCATCTAATATCATATATATACTAGTATGAAAGAGCAAGAACACAAACATACACAAAAACACTTGGTAAAAATCAAAAGAAACCTCCCTTTTTCCTCTTATATGGCCACGACAAACAACCACCCTCATACACAATCCATACCTTGATTTTCTAAGGGCATACACACATACACACATCATTCCTAAGATATACTAAGGTGTTTGCAAGCCTTGGTTAACCATTTTCACTTATTGAAGCAAAGAAAGTAAGATTAAGGTTTATAACCTAATCTAGGGTTTTCATAATTGCAAGCTTTGGTTTTATATCTAAACAAGGGTTTAGATACTTTGGTTCATCACACTACATCTCATTAAGGTTATCTATAAACCTTTATGTCCTTACTTTTATCATTTTATGTGTTTATGTGTTCTATTTAGCAATATCACCATTAGGATACTTTTAAACATGTAAAACATATTTCTACTTGTGATTATGATCTTTAACACTTTTTCATATGAACTTGCGATCTTGGAATATATAATATATATGACATGAGTATATTATGAGTTATAAAGGAATTGTGGTAATTATTTAGTTGAAAAGTATAGAAAGTAAGTTATAAAAACAAAGTTATACGAGTGTACCTATTTATTTCAATGGGACTGTTTTGGGTCGACTTTTGAAACAGCCATATTATGTATTAGAAAGATAGTACACCTCATGACGTTTCCAAATATGTAGAGAACTTGAAAAACCGCCTTATAATGAAAAAGATACGATAAAAATACGATTTACGTTAATACCGGGTGTTATAAAACTATTTTTATAAAAATTACTATTCATGACAGAAACTTTTATATTTTTAAACTTCATAAATCAATAAAACTTTCAATTACGAGAACATGCTCGAAAGAATCGCTAAAAACGGAACTATAACGAATAAAATACGACGTTTACGGGTTTTACGATAACGAGAACGATAAAAATAAATTAGGGTCTGGTGTGAACAGTAAAAGTTACTGTTCACCAGAAGGTCAAAAGTTCAAAAATGTAAATTTATGATAACTCGTCTTAATACGAAAGCGTGGGCATAAGAAACGTTAAAATCGGGCTTAAAACGCGAAAGTTATGCTAGTTTTACTAAAACAGTAATTATAAACGTTTTAACTTATTAAACACAATTTTACCAAAACAATTAGATGGTGATTGAGCTATATAGACCTATATGTGGTATTAGTTTATCAAAGTACTATATTACTAGGGAGTTTCATAATGAGGCCTCTTCGGGGTGGCGTATCGACGAGTTGTTGGATTTACGATTTAAAGTGTCCTAGCTCCTCATACGTTCACTACATGACCTCTTAATTATGATAGCCCGAACGATAGTATAATGAGCTATACGACCTATAAATAATCAAAGTGTTTAGTACTTATACGACCTATATTGGATTAGGTTGCCTTCGGATTCCTTCGTGACGCATTTTTTCTATTGTGAATACTTGTTGATTACCATTCACTCGAGGTGAGTTCATAGCCCCCTTTTTACTACGTGATTGTTCTACAAAATCTACGGGGTGAATTACATTGCTTGTTTTACTATTGGACACAAGTGTTTTTCTAAGTGTTTTCAAAATGTTTACAAAGTGTATGCTATCCAGATTACTGTCTGAATATTATTGCTAAGTTACCTTATTGCCGTGAAGTCCCTATTTATCATGAACCGTTAATTGCTATTGTAGTAAGCGCGAGTGTTGTGGATAGATCTATCGGGACTGACAATCCCCACCTTTCCTTGGGTCACTAGTTTGATCAAGGTGCATTTAACATTGAGAGGTGTTAGGTTGTTGGCAAGCATCCTATATTTTGATTGGGGCACAAATCTAGTTAAGGCTTCGGGGTTATGAGCTTAGTGCAATAATAAACGTTTTGGACTACTGAATGTGTTTTAGAGTCTACTATTACTTCGATCTTGTGGTCCACCCTTTTTACCGATAAACCTATGATTTCACTCAACCTTTGTGTTGACTTTTAGCATGTAATTTCAGGTCCTAGGGTATGAAGATTGGACGGGAGCCGTGACGGATATCAATGAAGATGGATTCTGTGTTTTATCTATATTCAATGCAACTTTTATTATCTTTGAAAACTTAAGTCATCTTTTGGGTATTATGAAGCTTTCGTTTAATTAAGAAGGTTTATGACTTTTAAAACATATGGGACCTAATGTATAAACTCTGATATTTTGCTATGGCATCGAATGAAATCGTGTCTTAAACGTCCATTTATGGTCGTTTCCTATATCTTGATTGTTGTACTTTGACGTAGCACCCCATTGCTACCATTCCGATGCTACCTGATTTTGGGGGTGTTACAATGGTTCATTGAGAAGAGATTGTGGTTTGGGTTTTGGTGTTGGTAAGTTAACATCAACCTCTTTAGAAGAGTTACAATAGTTTAACTTCTTTCTCTATATGGGTCTTACGTACATTTTGGCAACCTTTAAAGGTTTGGGTGAAGGTTTATGAGGGGAAGACATTGGAGAAGACAAGATTAATGTGGTGATTGTGTTTGAGGAAGAAGGTTGATTTATACTAGGAAGATGATGTAGTTATAGATGGATGGACATTGTTAGAAAATCACTCTAAAGAATGTTGGTGAATTCTGGGAAATTATAGCTAGGTCTAGGTATAAGAAGGTCAAAAAGCAAAAATAAATAGTAAAAATCATGCTTCAGGTGGCCGGTCCCCTTAATTATATGGCTGGCCCCTTTAATTTTAAGGGGACCGCCCCTTTGAGATAAGGGGGCCGCCACCTATTAGTGTCTAGATGTTACATTCCGTATTTTCAGGTCATTTACGACGTCATCTATTTTACTAATTATTTTTTTTCTCGTACGCGTTTACTTTTAATTTTAATAGTTAAGTTAAATCGCGTAAGCTATAAATTATCAATTAGCGTAAACGGACACCAAACCAATTAAAGTTTACGTCAAGCAATCATTATATTATTATTACTAAAGTAATAATTTACTTATTATGTTTTATTTTTATCGGTTACGTATATTGGTTACGTATCGCGATAAAACACGTTTAGGCATACCCGGAACCACCAAAAACATTTCTACGCTTTTTGAAGCCTTCCAGTTGATGGGAGTATGACAATTAACTTGTCACCTCATACGTGTCACCTTGGAGAACCTACATTTAGAACACGACACTTTTACGTAATTTCGTTGATTGATACATCTTTACGTTCTATTTTCTTTGACAACTTCTGCATATGTTCGGATATCTGGATTATTGTGTGACCTACACTTTACAAAACAATCTCGTTGTCAACCTTAAACCATTTTTGCCTATCTTTTTGTTGTCACCCTATGAGCTACTTCACGTTCACTTCATTGACTATTTTATTTCGTTGTAAAACTATTTGATACCATTTCATACACCACACTATTTTGACGAAAATGAGCATTGCATCGTTGGCCCTCAAATATACATAGCCTAGTCGCCTATGTATATTTGGTGCATAGACTGACTACCTATGCATTAAGGAAAAACCATGTCATGCTAAGAGTAGTCACTTTAAAACCTACATTCCTATCAACACAATTCAAGAAGAAATTTTCGATTCGCTTCTAAACGTACCCCTTCAGGTGTTGCAACGTGAGCCGTGAGGACAAGCTCTTCTAACGGAGGAGACTGTATCCATTCCGTATTTTAAGGTCTTTTACGACGTCTCTATTTTACTAATTATTATTTGCTCTTCCTTTTCGTCCGCGTTTACTCTTATATTTTTTAATAGTTAAGTTAAATCGCGTAAGCTATAAATCAACAATTAGCGTAAACGGACCCAAAAAATTAAAGTTTACGTTAAGTAATCATTATATTATTTTTTTTACAAAAGTAATAATCAACTTTTTATATTTTATTTTTATTGGTTGCGTAAAACATTTACGTTTCGCAATATAATACATTTAGGCATACCCGAAACCACCAAAACTTTTCTACGCTTCAACAAATACCAATGATTATACCTAATGCCTAAAGTTTTATCAAATATCATCCCCATATTAACATGGTTAGTCATATTGTGCATAAAATAAATAAGCTAGATCATACACATTACAAGTTTTACCTTTATGAAGAAAAAAACTACAACTTATATCTTCAATATAATGCAAGATATTTTGCAAGACACCAAAAATAATCTACATCCCCCCTCCTCCTTATTTTCGTGGGATGCTTCCTATATTAGGGAACCATGAGCACACAAACACTTAGCTAGGACCATGTATAAACTCTAGCCATTAATACATAGCTCATGACTAGTTAGCAAGACCAAAGACCCCTAAAACCTCCTTTTGTTTTACGCATCTTGTCTTGGACTTTTGCAAGCCATTTAGACTAGCTAAAGGGAGGGGGGGGTTTATATACATAGGCATACTAGTAGTTTATCCACACACTCATGGCATAACACAAAAAAAAAACTCACAAAACTCTCTTGTCTCTTCCTTCATGTCACCGGCAACAAACAACCTTTAAAATTAATGCATACCTTGTTTTCCAGTCATAAAGTATTAATACATCCTTCCTATGAGAACCTAAGGTATTTTGAAGGGTTGATTAAGTATTTTCAAGTGTTGAAGCAAGAAAAGCAAGATTAGGGTTGTCATTAGAAAAATTTAGTTTCAAGATTGCAGTTTGGTTTTATATCTAACAAGGGAGTTTGATACTTTGGTCATCACACTACATCTCATTAGGTTATCTATAAACCTTTTATGTCCTTACTTTTCTCCATTTTATGGTATTATAAGTTTTTTTTTATAGCAAGAATCACCATTTAGGAATTTTGAACATGTAAAAGGGATTCTTACTTGTGATTATGATTTTTAACACTTTTTCATATGAACTTGTGATCTTGGAATATATAATATATATGACATAAGTATATTATGAGTTATAAAGGAATTGTGGTAATTATTTAGTTGAAAAGTATAGAAAGTAAGTTATAAAAACAAAGTTATACGAGTTGGACCTTTTTTTCAATGGGACTGATTTGGGTCGACTTTTGAAAACCGCTATATAATGTTTATTAGAAAGATAGTTTCACCTCATGAGTTTCCAAATATTATAGCTAACCTTGAAAAACCGCCTTATAATGAAAAAGATACGATAAAAATACGATTTATGTTAATACCGGGTGTTATAAAACTATTTTTACTAAAAAATTACTATTCATGACAGAAACTTTTATATTTTTAAACTTCATAAATCAATAAAAACTTTCAATTACGAGAACATGCTCGAAAGAATCGCTAAAAACAGAACTATAACGAATAAAATACGACGTTTACGGGTTTTACGATAACGAGAACGATAAAAATAAATTAGGGTCTGGTGTGAACAGTAAAATTTACTGTTCACCAGAAGGTCTAAAGTTCAAAAATGTAAATTTATGATAACTCGTCTTAATACGAAAAGATGGGCATAAGAAACGTTAAAATCGGGCTTAAAACGCGACCGTTAGGTCGTTTACTTAAACAGTCATTATAACGTTTTAAACTTTATTTAAACACAATTTTACCCAAAACAATTAGATGGTGATGAGCTATATAGACCGATATGTGGTATATAATCTAATTACTATATTTGGAAAAACATGGTCATAGTCTAGGTTTTGAAAACGACCTAGTTCTCTATGACTTCAGCTCTGATACCATCTGTAACACCCCCTAAAATCTGGTCGCAGCGGAATGGTAATAATGGGGTGCTACTTCATAGTCCAAACGCACAAGTCACAGAAAACGACCTCAAAAGAGACGTTTTATAAAATGTCACATTCAATTTAGTAAAAATGTCAGAGTTACACATGTTCCATTTATAATGTATTAGAAAACATTGTCAAAACATTTGTCAAATAGTACTCAAGTTATTAAGCCTTCAAAAATATATATCCGCGCGACTCGAATGCTCCCAATGCTCCACTAGCAAAATAGTAACCTGAAAATACATGCTAAAACGTCAACAATAATGTTGGTGAATTCATAGGTTTAAGTAAAAGCAGTGTTGAAATAATTTAAGTAATATTTTCGTAAGAAAAGAAGCGTTACAACATTTAAAGGTATCAGTTCCGAAATCCAAGTAGTGATTTAATAAATCTAGTAATGTTCAGTAGTGGACCACAAGATCGAAGTAATAGTAGACTATGAAACACATTCAATAGTCCAAAAACAGGTATTATTGCCCTAAGCTCATGACACCGAACCTTAACGTAATAAACTGTAATCAAACCAGTACTTGAGGTTTGTGCCCCAACACGGATACAGATGTTACAAAAACATCCTACGAATTTTCTCAATACAGATGTTGCCAAACATCCTATGAATTTTCTTCGAATGTTAAATGCGTCAATGGTCAACTAGAAACCACAGCCTAGACGGGGATGGTCAGTCCCGATAGATCTATCCATAACACTAGCGTATACCCAGCAGGTAATTAACGGTTCATGATAAAAGGGGACTTAAATGGCAATACGGTAACTTAGGCAATAATGTAATCAGGAAATAGCATACAGTTTTGAAAACACTTGTGTCCAAAGAAATCAAGCATGTAATCTCCCCCGAATTTAATAAAACAAGTAGTAGAAAAAGGGGCTACGAACTCACCTTGAGTGAATGGTAATCAACAAGTATTCACAATAGAAAATGCGTCACGAAGGAATCCGAAGGCAACCTAATCCAATATAGGTCGTATAAGTACTAAACACTTTGATTATTTATAGGTCGTATAGCTCATCATACTATCGTTCGGGCTATCATAATTAAGAGGTCATGTAGTGAACGTATGAGGAGCTAGGACACTTTAAATCGTAAATCCAACAACTCGTCGATACGCCACCCCGAAGAGGCCTCATTATGAAACTCCCTAGTAATATAGTACTTTGATAAACTAATACCACATATAGGTCTATATAGCTCAATCACCATCTAATTGTTTTGGTAAAATTGTGTTTAATAAGTTAAAACGTTTATAATTACTGTTTTAGTAAAACTAGCATAACTTTCGCGTTTTAAGCCCGATTTTAACGTTTCTTATGCCCACGCTTTCGTATTAAGACGAGTTATCATAAATTTACATTTTTGAACTTTTGACCTTCTGGTGAACAGTAACTTTTACTGTTCACACCAGACCCTAATTTATTTTTATCGTTCTCGTTATCGTAAAACCCGTAAACGTCGTATTTTATTCGTTATAGTTCCGTTTTTAGCGATTCTTTCGAGCATGTTCTCGTAATTGAAAGTTTTATTGATTTATGAAGTTTAAAAATATAAAAGTTTCTGTCATGAATAGTAATTTTTATAAAAATAGTTTTATAACACCCGGTATTAACGTAAATCGTATTTTTATCGTATCTTTTTCATTATAAGGCGGTTTTTCAAGTTCTCTACATATTTGGAAACGTCATGAGGTGTACTATCTTTCTAATACATAATATGGATGTTTCAAAAGTCGACCCAAAACAGTCCCATTGAAATAAATAGGTACACTCGTATAACTTTGTTTTTATAACTTACTTTCTATACTTTTCAACTAAATAATTACCACAATTCCTTTATAACTCATAATATACTTATGTCATATATATTATATAGTCCAAGATCACAAGTTCATATGAAAAAGTGTTAAAATCATAATCACAAGTAAGAATCCCGTTTACATGTTCAAAAGTCCTAAATGGTGATTTCACTACATATACATCATATATGCATATAATCATATAAATGAAAAGTTAAGGGCTTAAGATAACCTTAATGAGATGATGTAGGATGATGACAAATAAGTGTTAAACCCTTGTTTAGACTTTAAACCCAAGATTATAACCAAGAAAACCCTAGTTTCCAAATGAAAACCCTAATATTGATTTCTTGCTTCAACACTTGTAAATGATTAGCCAATACTTAGAAACACCTTAGAATGTCTTAATATTGATGCATGTAGATGTGTATAGGTTGTATAAAATTTTATATGGATTTAGTTAAAGGGGTGTTTGATGCCGTGGGCATGTAAGGAGAAAAAGGAAGGATTTTTGTGATTTTAGCTAAGTAGTATTTTGTTAGTTTCGTTTACTTGCAATGCATATACTAATATATATGGAAGTCTTGGTAAAAAAAAAATGCAATAGTGGTCAAGGAGGCATAAGGAGGGTTTTAAGGGGTCTTGGTCATGGTCTTTGGTCAAAGAAACAAGATATGGGCTAGGTTTAATGAAGTAGGATGTACAAAGACCAAGTTGCAAGATTTTGCACATTTATTTGGTATCATTTGCTCCATAACCGGCCAATATAGATAAAATGATAAATTTTGTAGTTTTTATGTAATTGTGTATAAATGAGGGTATTTGTTGAAGTGTAGAAAAGTTTATGTGGTTCCGGGAAGGCCTAAACGTAATTAATTGTGCGAAACGTAATCACATTACGCAACCATAAAATAAATATAAAAAGTTGATTATTACTTTTCAGAAAAATAATATATTGCTTGCTTGACGAAAACTTTAGTTGTTTGCGAGACGGTTAATGATAAATAGATAAGCTTTACTTACGCGATTTAACTATATTACAAGATTTAAAAGTAAACGTTGTACGAGATTTAAATACTAAAAAAATATATAATGAAATAATTGACGTCGTAAAATGACATGAAATTATGAAAAAAAAAAAAAAAGAAAAAAAAAAAAAAAAAAGAAAAAAAAGAAAAAAAGAAGAAAAAAAGGAAAAAAAAGAAAAAGGAAAATAAAATAAAAAATAAAAAAAGAAAAAAAAAAAAAAAACAAAAAAAAAAAAAAAAAAAAAAAGAAAAAAAAAAAAAAAAAAAAAACAAAAAAAAAAAAACTGAAAAACAAAAACCTACCACACCCCCCCCCCTCTACCCCCCCCTCACACCCCCTCAGCCCCCCCCTTGCCCCCCCCCCCCTCCCCCCGCCACACCGCCGGCCCCCCCCCTCACAACCTACCCTCCATGCCTCCCGCCACCCCAACACCCCCCCCCTACCACAACACCTGCTCCCCCCCCACCCCCGTCCCCCCCGCCTATGCCCTCCCTCAGACTCCGCTCCGCGCCCCGCCCCCCTCCCCGAACCCCTCCCACTCCCATCCCTCCCCCTCCCACCTCCCCCCCCCGCCGCCCAGCTCCCCGCCGCCCCCCCCTCTCCCCCAACTCCCTCCTCACCCCACCCCCCTCCCCCCCCCACCCCGTCTCCTTCTCCCCCACCCCCTTCTCCTCCCCCCCCACCCGCCTGCCCCCCCCTTTCACCCCACTCTCTCCCTGTCGGCCCGCCGATCCCGCCCTCCCGCCGCGACCCTCTCCCCAGACCCCCCCTCCGTCCCTAACCACCACCCTCCCTCCCCCCCCCCCCCCCCCTCCCCACTCCTCTACCCACACTTATCCCCCCCCCCGCGCCCCCCCGACCACCCCATCGTACTTCCCCCTCCCCCTCCCCCCCCTTGTACGCCTCGGGGTGCCGGGCCTGGAGGGGGGGGGGGGCGGCTCGGTTCCGTAGGGCGGTTGGGCATGGGTGGTATGGTATGCTAAGGTGGGCTAATTGCGGACATGGGATTGGAACGCCCATTACTATAGAGATAAATCTCTCACTGTTGTCAGACCCAGAAACTCGCACATCCTATTATCACAACGCACACAACAACAAAGAGCAAAGTAAGCACTTCAATCTCACCTTAACCGTAGGGGTACGCCCAAACTACCTGCCGAGTACAACCGTGTCCAAATCAACCATTACCAGTCTCCATATACCAACGAACGACCATTAATACCATTATATAACAATAAATAAGTTTAAATCTCGGTAACACGCTTCTCACTTTTACACATTCTTATCCTAATAGTAAAACAATACTCGCAATGGTGAGATGGAGCTAAAGAATATATCACTTTACGTACAAGAACCGGACACCCAAACCAACAAAGTTTTCGTCACAGCAAGCAACTATACGTATTTTATACAGAAACGTAATGAAGACACATTCTATATTTTATTTTAGTGCTTCTGCGTAAAGGACTACGTTTCGGCAATAAAAAAGCGTTCATGCTACCCGGAACCACACATAACTTTAATCTACACTCAACAAACACCCACATTACTATATACCAATTCAGAAGACAGTAGCGTCCGGGGTGTAAAATCCAAAGTCCCACCCTAGTCAGCCCCCCCCCCCCCCCGCTCAACCCCGCCACCCTCCCACCCGCTCCACTTCCAATTACCCACCATTACCTCATTCTCCACCCACGCCAAATCCCCCAGCCCCCCCACCGCACTCCCGTCCCCCACCCCCCCCCCCACCTCCCCATTAGCGTCCCCACACCGCGCCCCCCCCCCCGCCCCATTAATTGCCCCTCCCCCCCCACCGCCATACCTCACACCCTGTGGCGCCCCCCCATGAGAACCCCAAAGACCCAACCCACCCGTTTCGCAACCTCCACAAACACAAATAATCACCTAAAATCAACATACCCGACTATACAAACCACAGACCCCTAGCCAAAACACTCAAGACAAGTACTGGACCCATGTCCCCCTATGCCAAGTACCCAATACGCACAACTAATACGCACCAAAAATGCACCTCTCCATCAGACCTCAACCGCAGAACCACCGGCACTAGCAACACACGCTCCAAAATGCCAGAGCAAGCCTATTGACACACCAAACGAGGTATAATCTGAATTCTTAAAAAAGAGAAAAAACCAGAAATAAGGAAGCAAAACATAGAATTTAACCAAAAGACTGATACAACCCTAGAACACACTAAGAAAAACGCGTTATTCGTATGATATCTTCCAAAAATCAAGATGTTTAAGTTAGTAAAAAGATTTAGATATCACCAACTTGAGCAAAAGAATATAAAGAGTGGGATTTAAGTGAAGATCCCAAAATGGAAATGTCAACTTTGGTTGTCTTTGTCATAACAGTGATCGGGTTCGGCGCTAACTATCTATCCAATACTTTGTCAAGGAAAGTGGGGTCGGAGGAAAGTCACTACAACCACTCCTTAATTGTTGGCTTAATCTATTTGTTGTAAATATTTTTACACCATTTTACTTCCCATGATCCTAGCAACAACCTTAGTGGACTACTCCAGAACGAGGACTTGTTCGAGCAAGTCATGTCTATTCTGTCGTTACGGCCATGTATGCGTGACTCGGCTGTCTTGTTGATTTAAGACATTTGGTGAAAGTTAGAAGCTCCATACCCTATATCGTTCTTCAACCTAACCGTTGGTTAAACACGAACAGGATGTGATTGTGTGATTGTAAATGGTCTATCCGTCGATACGGTCCGTGTATATACGATATAGCTGCCATGTTGATGTTGTTGCTTATGGGAAAGACTGTTGTAAGAACAACTGTAAGCATCTTAACCTAATTTAGATTTGACTTGTTTCTTCCTTACCTTTAGCGGTGGAGATGTGTATCCTTGTCAAGCTATGATCTGAAACTAATCACGACCAAGCATGTTAAGCGTGCAACTAAATGTTCACCCTAGATTATTTGAGTGATTTCTGAAGTGTTTTTCATTTTCCCATTTCATAAGGAGCTTGTTAAGGTTACATTGATTAGGACAAAACGATGGCATAAACGAAAATCCTTACTTTCGGTTCGGATACATTTTCATAAACTAAACGTTTTTCTAAAGTCTACATGAGGACAAGATAGGATCAAGTGGGGGAAATTTGATGACATCAAATACGTCACAATATTATATCATTTATCCATATAAATTTGCCTACTTTTATATAATTATTGTATTATTTGATACTTAATCGCTTTAAAGTTGATAAATGCAGTAATTCAGGAGTGTTTTGTGAAGATAAGCTAAAAGGCGCATAAATTAGAGCTAAAATGAAGACATTTGAAGATTTCTGAAAATTCACCAATACGCCGTATCCAACTAAAGAGATACGGCGTATCAGCACCAAGACTTCACAAGAAAACGCGTTTGACCAATTCCCAATACGGCGTATCCATGCTATCTACATACGCCGTATCCATGAAGATAACTATTCGAAGATACAGTAAATCAAGTAAATTGGGAATGATATCAAAGATTTATTACGAACGTAGCGTGCACTCCAAGGAATCCAGCCCAATACGCCGTATCGACCTATCTGGATACGGCGTATCGAGTATTTTTCAGCAACTATAAATAGAAGACTCAAAAACGAGTTTTCAGTGTGCAATATCATATTCTTTATACCATACTCATCAGAGACGAATTTTAGAAGAGAAGATCAGCCATAAAGGTCAAGACATATTATCACACCCAAAGAAGGACATCGTGTAATTCTTATCCTCTAAAATCCCGATTCGATTTCAATTGTTTGATTACGCTTGTATATTTTATAATGGTTTTTATTATTTTGTGGGCTAATACCCTCGGGATTAGCCATCCTAATAAAGTTCAATGTTTTGGTTTTGTTTTAAAATCGATTTCCTTAATTTATCGTTGATTGTTTAATTGTGTTTATCAAATCTCATACTTGTTTATGTGTTTGAATATGCGACCTATCATTCAATTGGGTCTAGTGTTACGGACCAAGTAATTTAGATACCGGGATAGCTCGTCCCATAACGAGTCTTATATTACTAGACCAAAAGATCACAAATAACTTTTTTTCTTTATCTTTTGATTATCAGTTTAGTTGGACCGGTAGGTGACCCGTTTATGTTTCAGCAATCATGCTCTTAATTAACTGATAAAGATTGGAATAGTGGACTACCAGTATATAAAACACCTTCAAACAATAAGTGGGTAAAGTCTCGTTGGGCTAGAGTTTTAACAGGATCACCACTGCTTTAATTCTCTAAGATAGATTATAATTAAACTAAAGGATGCTTTATGCAGATGCATTAATTATGACAGGATTAATTATGTCTAGGTCTTAGGATGATGTCCCGCCTAAGTCTTAAGAATGATATGCCGCTTCGAGATAAGTAAATCATTGCACTAAAACAAACAAACCAGCATTGAACCGGATTTAATATGGCTAATACAGTTTTCTATCATTTGGCTTGTACCGCTTTTCTATCTTCTAATCTTCATCTTTTGTGTTTATTGTGTATTGAATTGGTAGTTGTCATCACCAAACCTGTGCCAGTCTCTCAGTCTGAATCCCCCATTTCATTAGACAACATACATAACATAGGTTTAACCAGTAAATAGACTAATTAAAATACTGATAGAATATAGGATTAAATTTCCACTCTTAGTGTTTGACACCCTACTTACCGTGAACTCCATCTTGACCGGGTACACTGCTCGTTAAAGTGTTGTTTTAGGTTTGTCGGCTAAATATAAATGTAAAACTTGATAATCAAATAATTGACCCTACACGACAGCACATCACTCATCCACGTCTAGCTGCTGCCATCATCGGGAATACCTATAGGTTTAGGTTAGTGATAATTAACAGATATGGACAAAAGTGTCTTTGTCACTTTGTCGAATACGGTTGCAATAGCTACGGTTCCTCGTTGATCCCTGTATAAAACTTCTGGATCAGATAGAATTCTGAAAAATCTTCTTGATAGTGTTTCGCAGTTGTACTAGCCGTTCTCATCACCAGAACGTCTCAAAGCAGACTACACGATATGAGTGAACCAGTGAGTTACTATCTTACCGATTGAAATAAAAATTGATTTGAAATCAATCGATGTGGCACTTGCTAAACTGTTTTTGTGACACATCGAGAGTTTTAAGCATTTCAAAATTCATCAATCGCCAATTCATTTCCTGGAACAAGTTTGATTCATAAAGAATCACACCATCGTTTCTTTCCAGTTGTCACAAGCTTGATTCATATAGAATCGTACAAGTCACCTACCATGAGCTTGTTTGATGTTGGCTCAAGCGGGATTTACATCTTCACTGTGAATACTTAAGTATCACTCGGATGTTCTGGCAAAATCACAAGGATAATGCGTAGGACTCTTAATATATTTCTCGTTATTCACATTGTGCGAAATAGCAAGCATAATTTTAATATGTGTCCTAATGAGATTTATGGATGATCTCTTTTATGCTCAGACTCAAAAGTTCACTTGGTTTCAGTGATCGAGGACTTGAGTAGACTGCAAAAACCACCTTTTTAATACCAGCTAACTCAGAGTGAGAAAGTTGATAGAAATACGTGTAATCTCCGTGAGAAATTAACAAAATCTTTTGAGAGATTCTGAGTGGCTAGGGAGGGTTGTGCATTGCATCACTGGGTCCATGATGTCAGTCTTCAAAGTCAGCAATCATCTTTGTGATTCTTGACAACAGATGTATTGACCCGGTTTCTGCCTAAGTGTAAGGAGGGCTTCTTTCTTTTCACCCTTTATCTTAACTTTTCTTTTTAATTCTTCAACCCCTTCGGCGCTTACCGAGACTTCATAACTAGTACTTTGTTGGGTTTGTTCCTGTACTAGCTCTATCTCAGTCGGCACACTTTTCTTATTCTCACTTTTACTCCTTTTTTCATACCTAAGGACTACTACACTATCTAGTGGAATATCCCTAGGTAGATCCCTCTGGTTCTGGCTAGATCATGGTTATGAATACCTAAACTTAACCTCCTTATAACTCTAATGCAGTAATATAAATGGTCGTCTTTGGTACTTCCTCATTACAACCAATCATGTAACTATTTGCTCCCCCTTCATATGTGCACTGATTAATCGAAAGAGTTTAGCATATATATAGGAAAGCGTACACATGAGATCTTAAAAATCACATTATTAGCCATATATTTTAATCACATTTTCTCCCCTTATCAAAAATATTAAATCTCTTAATATTTTGGATATCAATTTATTCAAATATAATTGTTGTCGGGGAAAGAATGTCCAATTATTACCAAGCCGTAATAGGACCATTTTTAATGCTCCCCCTCAAATTATGAGGGTGTTATATGGTGTCTGATTATGATAATTTGAAATTTTTTGAATTTACTAAGAAATTCCTTAAAATTCATACTCAAACATTATATATGCCTACTTTTTAAGTCTACGCTATTTATATACATATTCATAAGATTGTAATTTACAAGAAATTGACCTGAAATGGGTTGAGGTACAAAAATATAGACCAATGTCCAAATTGTCCTTTCCAATAGCCTAAGATCTTTCCCGTATATCCTTCCAACAATAAACTTCTCTAGATTTCGCATCAACCTCCTCTGATAAAGATGCTTGTCTATATCCTGAACCATAACCTGAGCCCTTTTCTTGTCTAGGTTACTCTATTTCCTCATTGGAAGATATTCCATTCTTATTCCCCCAGCAATGTCGTGAAGAGCAGTCCAAACATCATAGGGCATGCCATCACTAAACTTGTAAAGTTCATCAGTGCCCATCAATCTCTTCCTCTTAAACTGATCCACATATATTATTCCATGAGGGTCTGAGTGTGAAGTATATGCGGTTTTGTTCCTGATATCGTTCTGTAATGTGTCGGGTTTAGTGAGGTTGAGCTTCATTTTGGTACTTTCGGACACCTAATTAAAGATCTTCCACCCGCATTTGAATGAAAATCCATCTTGTGTACATTTGTAATGCCACATTCAAATCTTACCGTTCGTCGATTGTGAGATTGGTCAGCTTTTGTTGAACAAGTAGAAGTAACATGTCTTCAATGTCTTGTAGGCGAAGTCTTTTGAAATCACCTTCTTTAAATGTATATAGCTTCTAATCATCTCGACGAACTTCAATCTCTTCCAGGTGACCGTAGTCATACATCTTCATAATTTTAAGTCTGGTTACTGCAATAATTCTTCTTCTGGAGTAAACATCTTTAGACAAAGTCAAGTTGCTAGCATACCCGTAGAATCTTTGGCGTTTAAAACCTTAGTGTGAAGTGCCTAGGTAAGCATGTTGATCATATTTCACCTACACGAGAATCTACAATTCTTGAACCAAGTCTTCAATCCATTTAAGCTCATAAGTAGCAGCCTTCGTCTTTGTCACAGAAGTTGAGTATCATCTGCTTGAGTCTCCACCCTTCAGATATTCAAGATCTTTATTAATAAAGTAATCCTTAGGGATAATTTGACGTCCTCAATGATCTTGAATTAACGGAAGAGGCTTTCTGAGATCGAACAAATACAGTTTGTTTTCGGGGTTATGCTAGTCAAGTCGTTCAGTTATTGCTTTGGAACATTCTTCAAGATGGTACTCTAATTCTGTAATACTCTTGCAAGTGCCTTTGAGCAGGTTGAATGCCGGTCCAACCAAAATTTCTTGTGTCGGATTTGGAATTTTAAGCCGATTCATGACAAATGAAGAGAAATCAAACGAAGTATCATTGACCTCATCAAATGAAGTAGGAGGTTCTTCAGCACGTGCAGCTTAACTAATCCATGTCTGAGGAGGTCGAAAGTCAATTTGTCGTCTCTTACTCCAATCAGGATCAGGAGTTGGAGGTCGCTCAGGTTTCTTGAACCACTCACCTTTGGTAACCTCCTTGTCAGCGGGTTGTTCATCATTATCTCCCGTGACGAACTCTTAATCTTGTTGCATGTCTGAATCTTCAACAGTATGACAAGGCTCCTCTGCATGGGCAGACTTGCCAGAAGACTTATGTTGAGATTAGGAAGCGTGTTTGGAGGTGCTTGAAGACTTCTTTTCCTTAGACCTTGAATCTATAGAGGACTCGACATCTTTACCAGATTTCCTTCTTTTCGTCCCTCGGTCTAATCCAGCGGAGGGGTCTTCATCTGTGTCATGATTCATGTCGCCTCTTTTTTAGTATGACTATCATCAACCATTTAAGTACATGATGACATTGTCATTGTTGTACGATTCGACCAATGCAATGTAGAGATTCTATTGAATGTCTAATCTGTCTATCGATTTATTAGCCTCCATTTGTCAATGAGAATCTTCTTCCGTTGGAATTATGATAGTGAAGCTGCTACTGCGTAAGACATCTGAGGTTGATTAGTTGATCTAACCATCACTTCAGCTCCCAGAGATTCAGTAACGTATTTCTCAATCTTTGGCATGATCTTGGAGACTTGAGCTTTAACTTGATCCTTGATTATTGCCTTCATGGTCGAGTCTACCTGACTGAGAAATTCTTGATTCTCAGCTTGAGCTTCTTCTATGAGCTTGTTTGTTTGCAGTTGAACAGCCACATCCACTGCTTCTTTCATCTTGGAAGCAAGATACGTATCAACAATGCCCGAAATTGAAGAGACAGCTTCAGCAAATTGATTTGTTTGCCTGAACTCAGACATTTGAGATTCTAATGCGGATACCCTTTAATCAAACATAAATACGGATGCAAAGTTAGAAAGTTACTGTTGGATATGTGGAAGTTGTTGTTGAAAAAGTTGGTGTTTGTTGTTGTAGAATAGGATTGAAGAACGGAGGTGGTAGAGGAGTAGTTATAGTGAAGCCGGATGTGATTTTAGGAATTGCAGTTGTATGACGAGCTGAGGTTTCCATCAATGAAGCAATCTCATTGTCAGCTGGAGATGGATTTGTCAAGATTAGTACTTGCTTGTAAAAGACAGAGGAGACAAAGAGCTTTGTACAGGTTCATCGGCCTTCCGTGCTTCAATGACTAAAGTAATAATCACATGAGCGTCTTTCTCTACTTGATTAAACCCTGATTCTTTAGAAATATTTTGTTGTTCTGAAGCTCCTTGATCAGCATCTGTCATCTTAGTGTCATCATTTCCTAAATTCACATTCAAATCGTCATATAGGTCCTTTATAACCTCATCATCTTCTTCATCATCCATTGTTTCTTCATCATCAGTGAGTTCATAGTTTGAAGAAGTACGAACTCTATCATCTTCTTCTTCATGTTCAGTCTGATCTACATTAGTCATATTAGGACCAGGAATTTCATCTCTGTCAGATTATGTCCTTTCATCATTACTGTCATTATCATGATCTTCACTCTTACCATCGTCATCATCATCATCATCTTCACTATCTCCCCAAGACTCTTTATCACTTTCAGATTCGTATATAGGTACATCGGGAACCCCTGGCATAGTATCAGTTCCTTCATCTGTACCAGAAGTCTTTTGTTGTTGCTCATCAGGAACCTTTGACTGAGTGTCAACTCCATCACCTGAGCCGCTTGCATGTGATACGTGAAAGTCTTTCTTGCTTCTCTTGGTAGCCAGCTTAATTTGTTCAGCTTCAGTTGATGCAACCTTAGATAATACAGCTAAACCTTTGGCTTTTGTCTTCTTTGCAGGTCGCTTCTTCTTGTCAGGTTTAGCCACCTTAGCTTTTGACTTGAGTCTGGTACCTTTAGTAGCTTGAACTGGCTTCTTCTTGGGTGATGTGTCTGAATTAGCTTTCTTTCGAATGTACTTTGGTTTTGGAGTTTTTTCTCCAGAAGCAAAAGCATAGTATGTCTGGTAAGCTTTGGTTTCCAACATTACTTGGTTTGTTAACTCTGTTGGGAGAATGGTACCATATACTTAAGTATCTTCATGTCTAGAGATACATCTTATAGAAGTAAACATGGTATCATCTCGAGCAGTGTGCCAAAACATCTTGTTTCTCCTTGAAATATACTGATCCTTTGACATGAAGTAATCAATGATGATTTTTGTGAATCTGGGATATGACATCTTGATTGTCTTCTTAGCATCTTTTTTTCAATCTAGAACAGTAAGTCTTCCGAGAGTAGATACACATAATCGATATTCTTCTTATGGAACATACCCTAGAGAATTTGAGCACGAGACAGACGAATCATGTCCATTCCAGTTTCTTTACCACTTAAGAACTTGTTGAAGACGGTAGCAAATGCTCTTCATGGTTGATGCAAGTAGTCAACATTCACATCAGTAAGATAGGTGATGTCTCCAGTGTGCCCAAGATCTCTGATGAAAGATATAATGTCTTGTTCCAGTGGGAGGTCTTCAAACATTTTTCTTGGAATTTTAGGTCAAAACTAGAGAATGTCCTTGAATATATCAACATCGAGAGAGACTTTCTTCTTGTTTATCGTGAATCTTATGGATGACCTATGAACAGAAGCTGTAGCCTAAAATTCTTGCATGTAAATAGCAGGAACATCTGCAGTGATTAGGAATGCACGATAGAATGAAGTAAGAGCGAAGAGGCATCAACACCACTTGAAATGTAGCTTCTTTTGGTTTGATGTATGTCTTGAGTCTCATGTTGCATTTCCCGAACTCAAGACGGTCTGCAGGGGCAACAAGAGCATCATCAAGGGCTTTTTGTTGAGCTTGAGTGGTATTCATGTTTCTAATAAGATTTGACCAATACAGTTTATATATATAACCAATTTCATATATAAAACACTATAAGGCCCTTTTATTGTTAAATACTTAAGCTTGATCCATGTTGTGACATCATTCAAATGATTAGGCTCATTAATGCATTTAGCAATATTGAATTAGATCTAATCATTTGAAGGGCAACTTAATTGGGAATAACGTGAAAGGCATTAGGACAACTGAATTAGTGTTATTAGGAATCCTATTCAAACTAACTTGTAGAGAATAAGGTAACCTAAGACATGTTTAGATATCCTTATTGAACCTTGTTATATAGCCTACATAACTTAATTAGATTGCCTAATTAACCAATTTTAATTAGTTACCTAACATGAGTTAAAAATTGCCTTCATAAAAATTCAATCTTAAAATTCCTTAAAACCATTGCTAAATCGCCTCCTATTGAGGATTATTAAATCACATCCTATATAGGATTGATAACTCGCCTCCTTAATCATGTTGTTAACTCGCCTCCTAAAGGGTGTTGTTAACTCGCCTCCTAAAGGGTGTTGTTAACTCTCCTCCTATAGTGTGTTGTTAACTTGCCTCCTAAAGGGATTTGTTAAATCGCCTCGTGAAGGGAGTTGATAACTCACCTTGTGAGGGAGTGTTGTTAACTCGCCTTCTAAAGGGAGTTGTTAACTCGCCTTCTAAAGGCGTTGTTAACTCGCCTCACAAAGGCAGTTGTTAACTCGCCTCCAAACATCTTTTTCACATACATGGATTTTTAAGCATTGAGAAGTGCACTAATAGCATTTTAAACAGATGAATAACACTTAGATTCATTTATAACAACATTTAGCCACAGAATCAACAAGAATTATCAAAAACGAGTACATTTAAACCATTTATCATATTCAAATAAGAAACAACAAACAAGGATGAGTTTTATAAGCTCAAACACATTCAAGAATACATATACACACTTTTCAACACGAAACCCACTTTCAATTTTCACTATTTTTCCTAAACCTAAATTTTCGAGTACAATAATCAAGCAAAACACATTCAAACATTAACCAAATGAAAAACTGTATTATACAAGTGAATAATACACACAACCAAGCAAAACCCCTCAATCAATTTAATGTTTTGCACACTTTTAATTTTGAAGAACCCTAAATTGTTTTTTAAGGTTTTTTTTAATTAAAAATGCTTAATAACATGATTCGATCAAGATATAGGTTGTTTGGGGGTGCGTAGAACAAGTCTCTAGTTATACCTTTCGATTGAAATCCACTGGAAATGATGAACAAGAGTTTGGCGATTTCGAGTTAGAGAATGGGAGGGAAAAAAATATTTCAAGAGTGTTGATCATGTCATTGTGTGGTGTTTATTTATGATAGTTCAAGTTTTAAATTTATATTTTGCCGACTTAACCAAAAACAACACTTTAACGGGTAGTGTACCCGGTCGGTGGTAGATTCGTGGTAAGTAGGGTGTCGAACACTTGAAGCGAGGTTAAATCTATCAATTTATTTATATTTTGGTTTATCTAATCTAAGTTAATTCTAATCTAAGTCAAACCTATGCTAATCCTATGTTAGTTCTAATCCTAATTCTAACAGGTAAAAGGGGGGTTTCAGCCTGAGAGACTGGCACGGGTTTGGTCGGTGACTACAATCAATTCAAGACACTTTTACCCACAAAAGCTAATTAACAAAAGATAAAAGAGCGGTCGAGCCTTATGATAGAAAACTGTATTAACCATTATTAATCCGATTAGAACGTTGGTTTGTTTATTAAGTGCAATTATTTCTTCTCTCGAGGTGGCATATCATTCTTAAGACTTAGGCGGGACTTCTTCCTAAGACCTAGACACATTAATTCTGTCACAATTAAGGCATCCGCATAAAGCATCCTTATTTGCTGATTATAATCTAAGCTAGGATTAAAGTAATGGTGATCTTGTTAAACCCTAGCTCATATAGACTTTACCCACTTACAGCTTAATGGCAATTTTATACACTAGTAGTCATCTAACCAATCTTTATCCAAATTAATCAAGAACGTAATCTTTGACCCAAGTGGTCCACCTGCCGGTCTAAACTAATCTCGACTATCTAAGAGGAAAAAGGTAGGTCGTTATTGTGATCTTATTGTGTTCTATATATAAAATCACTATATGGAGAGCTATCCCAGACTCTAGATTACTTGTCAGATCACTAGATCCTGTGAATGATAGGTCCATACAAAAGCACTAAAATAATTATATTGAATAACATAAACAAGCATCAATGATAAATCAAGAAATCGAGATAAACAATACCAAACATTCAGATATTCATAATAATGGCTAATACCCGAGGTATTAGCCTTCAAACGTCTTAATAAATACAAAAGCAATTATTTATCCAAGGTAAACAAACCGAGTTAACGGATGATACCAAAAACTGAACGATTACTAAAGTATATGGATTTACACGTTGTCTTCTATGGATTGGAATGCATTGCAAGACCTCTTCTGCTCTTTTTCTCCTCTGAAAATCGACTTTTGTGGTTTAGGTATCGAGAATATGATTTAATATGGGAAAGCATAAAACTCATTTTTAAGAGTTTTTCTATTTTTTTATAGTTGTACCTAAATTCGGTTCGATACGGCATATCCAAGGTATTGGATACGGCGTGTTGGGGGTTTCTTAGAGTAGGAAGTATGTTTGATATCTTCTAGAATCTTCACATACTATATTTCCAATCTGGCGTATTGGTCTTCTCTAGATACGGCATATTGAACAAGTTTCCTTTGTGGTCTTTGGTGAGTGCAGGCATGGATACGCCGTATCTTCCTTGATGGATACGGCGTATTGGTCTTCAGAATAGTAATCTTCAAAATATCTTCATTTAAGCTCCAAAATGCGCGCCTTTTGCTAACTTTCACCAAGTACTCCATAATTACTGCAATTCTCAAATATAAACGATTAAGTAACAATTCTTTGTAATAATTATACAAAATGGGTTAATAACATAGGATAAATGATGCTATAAAATAGACGTTATTTGATGTCATCAAATATCCCCCCACTTGAATCCTACTTGTCCTCAAGTAGCCTTTAGAAGTTTATAAAAATGTATCCCTAAGGATATTTTCCGTTAAAGCATTTATTTGATCAATTACAAGTACACAACCAAACACCTCACGAAATAGGAAGATGAAAACACCTAAATCACTCAACTAATCTATGTGGTAACATGTAACTAATTCGCTCAATTGCTCGGTCGTGATGAGTATTCTATCATAAGCTTGGCAAGGATACACATCTCCACCACTAAAGCCAAGGAGTAACAAGTTTATAAAGGTAAATATGGGTTTTTGTATGGAAAGGCTTATGGTTTGATCATTCTACAATCTTTCACCAGAAGTACCACTCCAACAGGGTAGCTGAAGCACACATACATGGCCGTAACGACGGAATAGACATGTGTGTTCGATCACATTCCCATTCGAATTTAAACAACGATTAGGATGAAGAATGATATAGGGTAGAGACCTTCTAACTTTCACCAATTTATTATAACATACGAGGCAGCTAAGACATGCATACATGGCCGTAATGACAGAATAGACATATACGCTTGATCACATCCACGTTCGGATAAAACCATCGGCTAATCATTAGGTGAGAGGGAAGTAAATTGTTGTTAAATAAAACATCAAGAAACAAATAGATTAGTCCTAAAGTACAAGTTGCTAGACACTTTTCTTGACCGTTACCATGATTAAGACATGACTATTTACAACATCTTGATCATCGGTTAAAAACAACAACCTAAGTTGGCATTCCTGTAACGGTCATCTTCCCAATCATCCAAAACTTTACATACTCTACAAGGCAAGTAGCGATATCTTTCACTTTTATCAATACTCAACATCTTCGTTTGTATCAACGAATAAACGACCTTTCGATGTATTCCTTCGGTAGTTGCGAAACGATTACGAAACATACATAATTTACGTAACCGATAAAAATAAAATAAACAACGACCATAATTATTCTCAAAATAATTATTTAATACTTCATTGATGTAAACACTTAATTGTTTGATGCCTGTTTATATTGAACGCTAATTTTTAGCTTACGCGGTTTAGCTTAACATTTACGATTTAAAGCAAACGCGTACAATACAAAAGGTACATTGCGGATTTATCGACGTCGTCAATGACTTGAAAACACAGGGTGTTATAACAACGATGATCAAGACGGTGTCACTAGATTCCCAGACAGTGTCAGAGCATACGACCCAACTCATTATCTAGAATATTCTCTTTTATGACGGCGTCACGATTAAAATGCGACGCCGTCATAGCGATTTTCCTATATATACAAACCCGAATTTCAGGTTTTGAGTGTGTAACTTTAGAATAAAAAGAGGGTACGAACCCTAGTTCGTTTAGCTACCACTAGGGATGAATTTAAGGCCTAAAAAACCCTATTGTACTTCTTCCAACTCATGTTTTAATCAAGTAAGGTTTATTTAATCATTTAATATGTCTATGTGTTATTTGATTCATCCATGTTCTTGCTTTACTTATATCATGCTTGGCTAAACCTCCTATTGTGTTTAGTTATGATTGTATGAAACCTAGAATATAGATCTTAGTACTGTTGCTTCTTGTGATGGATGTGCATGTTAGGTCTTAGAAAACCAGCTTTTGTTTGTATCGCTGTTGATATGTCTTAAAACATGATTGTGTAGAAAGGATACCATCGGGTAACAGTCTTCATACTACCTTGCCCCCTAATATAGTTGATCTACTTTTAATATATTTCACATGCACTTAGTGTACTCTTATGGGCCTTGTAATAGTCTTCATACTACCTTACAGGTGCGTTGCTGTAACAGAATACTAAGTAGACGGTGGGTTCTAGTAATTCGTTCATGACTTAGGAAATAATTACACAGATCATCACAAGTGTGATAAGGCAACAACACTAGGAGAAATAATCTAGGGAGTAATAAATGATTAAATAATCATAGTCTTTTATCTTATTGTTATCACCACTAGTTTAGATTTATATTTAGTTTAATAGCTAAAACTAAACCAACCTCTCTAATATATGATTGACTTGCTTTCCATAAAACATAAAAATACCAAAAGAATCTTCCCTCAACCTTTAGAATTTTGTTAGACTGTAATCAAGCCTTCCCAACCTAGTCCTCAAGTAAACGATAATAACCCCTCGAGTCTTGCCTATACTACTAATACAACGATTAGGTGCTCCGCCTAGGGAGTTGTAAAACTTCTTGTTGTAGTCTAACGACGACCACACCAAGTTTTTGGTGCCACCGCCTGGGGAATAGTTAGGTTTTGATCATAGTTTAGCTTAGTTCTACTAGCTTGAATCCTTTCAAGTAAGATTTAATTTCCGCACATTAGCTTTCTTGTAGTCTATCGTTTCTTCGTGTTATTTGTTTCGTAACCCATTCTCGTCAACCATCATGGGAGACGAGAATCCTATCTGTACTATAGGAGACTACTCCAAACCTAGCTACAAAGGCTATAGGAATACCATTGAGCTCCCCACAGGGAACAATGTGGTTCCTCTTCAACCCGACATCATCCGGTTGGTGCAAAATGGATGCTCATTCCACAAACTTTGGTCCAAGGATCCAAACCAACACCTCAAGGATTTCCTTAAACTTGTGGACTTACTCGACCTTGATGGTGAAAATAGGGAAAGAACGCGCCTGCGTTTATTTCAATTTTCTCTATGCGATTAAGCTAGCAATTGGATTTAATGCCTACACCCTATACACTAACTAAAACTTATTCAGCTTTACAAAAAAAAAAAGAAGAACGCCAGAACACTCTTAAAATACACCGGTACCACTAGCTACCACAACCTAACAAAGTTACTTAGAAGAATCACAAAAATACAATCTAAATATCAAAAACTATCTTTAACAATATCAAATAACCCTTAATAAAAAAATAAATACAATTTAACAAACCATACTGAATCCCCACTTAACAAACTAAGCCTAGACCATGTACAGCAACCAATCTAAAAAAGGGTCACTATACAAATCACAAACAATGTAAACTCATCACAATGTACTGCATACCACAATAAGATCTAATAAACAACAAAAATACAACGTAACAAAACCACAGCATAAAAAAATCAACAAACAAAAACACACCTAACCTACACAACACTAAATACAAATAACTAACTACCGGCTTAAACTCATCCTTTACATTGGCTACAAAAGAAACCTTACAACTCTAAACCCCTCCACTCTCTATCATCGTTCTCTAAGTACAAAAACCAACGCTATACTGCTACCACTAAACTATCACTACCCACAAACACAACATACACACTAGCCTCAAGAAACCAAATTTTCGCTCTAACAACAACCTAAACTCACCTACTATCGTTTCCGTAAAACAAAACTTACTAACACTAAATGAACCACAAGAACTCCACCCCCTACCCCTACTAATCTCGACTCAATAGCTCCTTAAACTAATACTTTAACCTAACAAACAAAACAACTAATCTCCAACGACCTTACTAAATACAATCTAGGCCACTCTAACTTAAAAACATACAAGCCTTAAAACAAACAAAAAAATCACTAAACAAACCCCTCACTATTACTTAAAATACATACCACAACACTAAATACCCTAAACTAATATGTGAGACTACTTTGACTCCAAACCATAGCCACAACGGCTATAGGAATACCATGACCCCACAGGGGAACAAAAACGTGTTCCTCTCCTTCGACCCGACACATCCGCTGGATGCAAAATGGAGCTTACATGACACAACAAACTATGTCCAAGGACTCCACCCAAACACTCAAGGATTATCCTAACACTTGTGGACTAACTCGACCTGATGGTGAAAATAGGAAAGAACGCGCCTGCATTTATTTGAATTTCTCTAATGTGAATTAAGACTAGCAATTGGCTTTAAATGGCCTTCAAGCAGGATCATTCACCACATTGGAGGATCTTACTACCTGCGAGCGAATACACTATATAATTTGTAAGGTATGAGTTTCTTTGCTCAATTCAATCCACCAGGAGGACTTGCACTAACTTCGCAAAGATATCCTGATGTATTTCCCAATAACATCATGTAGAATCTTATCCGAAGTCATGGACTCAATCGTTTCATCCCCAAAAAGGACTTACGATCCTAAAAAGGTCCCTCCCCTCCTTCATCCATGGCAATCGACCTTGGGCTTCCCAAGTTGTCCAAATTTTTTATGACCATGACGAGTCCAAAATAATATCCGTCCAACAAAAAAACAAACCTTTTAAATAACCAATCGGGGTATTCGTTCACAAACGGTTCCTCTGGTGGTAAGCTTCGAGACCTCGACGTGTCGAAGAATCCTGTGGCATTATTAGACGACCTCCTCTCTGCCCTCTATGACAACGAAAGTTGGAATGACCCAAGGGATTTCTCTAAGCCAGTCAAGGCAATCAGTTTGCCTCAAGATGTACCGAGTACATCCGATCGCTATCTAAACAGAAGCTTGAAAATTAAGTTCAAACTGCCTTGATGAAGCTTACTCTTGCCCGACGACACAACCCCACACCCAAGTAAAACAAAAATATCACTTCCATAATCGTGAATGAAAACTTCGTGGTCTCCGACGACACATCAGTATAGCATGAAAAACCCCAAAATCAACCTTTGATCGCATACCGCATACTCACGTACCGAATGATAAGCGGATGTATGTGGTATACCTTCAAGCCCGAGCAAAATAATCTTGGTGACACCTACAATCCGTCATGGAAAAGTCACCCAAACCTAAGGTGGAGACAACCCTAAAATTCCCCTAAAATAATTACTTTTTCAAAACGCCATAATAAAAAAACCTTTCTAATCTATATCGGTTTCGATCCCGAACCGTTCTGTCAACAACAATCCTCAGCTTAAACAAGTTAATCAACATTAAAGGAATTTGAATGTCCAAACTTCATAGCAATCCTTCTCAAGATGCTAAAGCTAGACTATACAAGTTTGAAGCCGATTTCAAACAACAGCAAAGCGAGATGACCAACAAAATCGACACTGTGTTGAAAGCCATTACCGATCGAATAGCATGCACGCTACCTAGCAATACGGCTAAGAACCCAAAACTGGGGACTCATCCAGTTTTGTCTGCTCGTTCTTACCTAAAAATCGATCCCCAATGCTCATCACACCCTTCCAACTCAATCAATGCTATCAAGGCACATTTCAAGGATCAACCATTTCCCAAACAAGCCTGTGGCAACCCGAGATTAAAACCAAACCACCATAACAGAAGATCCCAAACCAACTCCTGAAGATGAATTCTAAGACTTGCATCTTAACCTACCAGTTCTTGAAGTCCTAGCTCATGCTCCAATCTATAACGCCATATTAGATAAATACATAGAGAGCTTAGAACTAGGCAAAAACGGATCAACATTAGTCTAATGAGAAATACCTGTAAAAATGGAAGACCCTGAACTATTTACTCTACCTTGTAGATTAGGGGACTCAAAACCTTTTGACACCTTGGCCGATCTAGGATCAAGCGTAAATATAGTCCTACTTTACCTCTTCAAAAAGCTCAACATCAAACTATTAGAAGAGACTAACCATATCTTTGGATTGGCCGATGGAACCAAATCCTACCCCGTTAGGATTGTAAAAGACGTAGAAGTCCACAAAGGAAAACTAAAACCATTAAATGACTTCTACGTAATTGATATGAAAAAGGACCCCTTTGCTGGTAGGAAGAGGATTCCTAGCTAACGCCAACGTAGTTATAGATTGTAGGATGGCAAAAATAGCGGTAGGAGAAGGAATCACTAGGTCGGATTTGGTGTAAAAGGAGTAGACTTAGGTGAGGAAGAAGCACCTTATTGGACCACACTTGGAAAAAGGGAATCCTACAAACCATAACCTAGCTCAAACAGAGTAGGCGTACAAACCCCTTATTATGCTAGGAAGGACTTCTTAGACTGCTATTTGCCTAAAGAATGGGAAATTTCTAGAGATGCCGAGCTTAATCCTTTTAAGGATACCTTAGTGTTTAGAAGAATGGTAGAATTTCTAGGAGAAATACCCATTAACCTTAAGTGTAACATGTAGGAATCAGAGGACCTAATTAAAAAACTAATTAATTGGGATAAACCACCCAAAATTAGAGATGGAGCATGGCTTGCCAAGATTAGACTAATTGACCCCGATGGAGAGGAATTTACCAAAACCCTTCAATCAATTCCCACTACTAGGAAGCTCTCTGAAAGAGAAAGTCCAAGAGAGATCATCGACTTAGACCACTTCTACGACACTTGACGTGTGACTTCGAGTCTAGCTACAAGACTCGTTAATAAAGAAAAGCGCTTCTTGGGAGGCAACCCAATTTACTTTTCTCGCAAATTAGGAGTGTCATATATGTTTTAATTCTTCATAGTTTATTTTATTATGTTTGAACTATCTTGTAATCATGCTTTGTTTGTCTTTAACCTCGTCTTAATTTCAATC